>PQWD01007118.1:72093-83941 GCA_019425675.1 Leucinodes orbonalis
GTGATTTCAATACATTATTAAATATATAGCGAATCCTAAGTGTTCACACCAAAGGTATATTGATACACACAACTGTGTTAGCTCACACCAAACACGGGGGAATTCTTTTGAACTGACTAAGTAGTTTATTTTCATTATAATTTTTGCAAGACTTTGAAACCATCAAATTGTCTGGTGTTAGAGTGTTTTACTTAAGACTGCGAGCTCTTTGAATAATCAAAGACCTTGTACTCTTAAATTTTAAATAAACTACAGCTGCATTTTATAAACAGATTCTCTGTGAGTTATTATTTATTTACGTACTCGTTCACGTTATTTCAACGAAAAACGCAAATCAAATGTGAAATGGTTTCGATAGGTCCATTCATCGAGGTCACGGTTTATAAGATTGAAAAAACATGCATGTGGATTGTGGACCAATAAAATAGTACAAATAAAAAAAACAGTTATTATGGCTGTGTTCCAGGCTGAGATTCATCTACGCCAGTTGCCCAATGAAGCTGTAAAATCCATCTGCGACCGACAATGAAAAGTCCAAGTGAATACATATCCTAATGTTGAATGACACCACCCATATACATTTGCAATACCAGAGGGCATAGAAATGCTATGCCGACCTTTAAATGGGAACATACTTTAATTTCAATAGCAACTGATTCCAAAATTTAGGCGTTTGTGGTAAAAGAATACCCCAATAATGTGGACTACTTTCTTCGGAATTACAAGTGTAAGAGACAGTTGGGCTGTCTGAAATGAAATGGGCCCGCGTGGACGACTAAGGCCTAATCACCCTATACGGGTAGGCTCGAGCCCCTCGGTGGGGATGCTTAATGAGCTGATGATGACCATAAATGTAATTGTAAAAAGAAGTAATCGTTCTACATAAAAAAAACATTGAATTAATACTTTCATAATTTCAGACGTCGGTTCGCTGAGTTAGTTTACTTTTTAGTCTCCGTAAATAGTCGAAGCAATATTAAAATTATATTAGCGTACTCTTGTTATTTCCATTTAATTTGGAAATTCTTAATAAAAAGTCGACTACCGTATCCAAATGCTACGCAATAATCAAACGATAATAAATCCACTGACTTTTCTTCATATAAACAATTTACTTTGCAAAATGGTAATTATATCTATAGAATGTCTTGAACTTTGAACCTTTTCAATAAGTTCAGAGTCACACAGCAAGCTATGGAAAGGTCATTTCTCGATGTTTCTAGAGAGGAACCCATTTTTTGCAATTATTATTATCCTACACTTTGTGGATATTATAAAAAGGATATTATATATCCTTTTCCATTCACTATGAAATGTTTGATCGTGAATTCATTCATAAGGACCTTACGTTTAAGTTATTAAAAAGACAATATTTTTAATTTATGTAAATATTTTTTATCAAAAGCGAAAAGCCAAATTGCCTAACCGTATATAGGCCCAATACAGTCTCCACCGAGTAGGGACGTATATGGAGCTGATAATGATGAAATTTGGGATTCTTTTCTTTCTTGTTCACAAAAATTAAAACGTTAATTTTACTTAAATCTCTCGATACACAAACTACATTCTTTTATACCTTTGGGACGCCGATTCAGATTATACCGTTTCCTAGAAGTCACTGTTACTACAAACAGCCAAACCTTGGAATTTTAATAAAATATTGCCCATTTTTCGGGATGAATATCTGTAATTAAATTCGGGCAGTGGCTTCCGCGAACTACACCGTTCCCACAAATGTAAACAAATCAGATGTTTATTGACGTTCAGCGGAAGAAAGCGGTCTCCTCGCCTTGAGATTCGGTTATATACAAGACTGCACTTAACATATCAACTACATAATGAACTTTATTCCTTTGGCATAAGGAGGACGATATGATGTTGACGGTCATCGTAGGTGTTCAAGCAGTAAACAAGAGGTTTCCCGGCACTTGACCAACTTTTAATGCAATGTTTACGAGTGAACCGGTTTATGGTGATGGTTAATTTGTTAATGGTTTTATGATCTATCAGAAGAATATGAATGCTATCCTTAAACATACACTGATCTGAAGGGTTTATTAGATGATCGTACACGCTCTTAGCCCTTCAACTTATTGTTACTCCATTTTAACACGTATATTGTACTTTTAAAACTTAATTGGAAAAAATCCTAAGTTTATCGTAAGGAATTCACAAAACGCCTTGACACTTGACAAGACGACAAGAGCGCGGGAAGTGGAAGCGCCCTTTAGTGTTGAAATTGTGAAAGTAAGACGTGAGCAAAGGAAATCTGGTAAGGTTTTGTATTATTTTCTTTGTAAATCGAGGAATTCATAGACAGCTACTTCACCCAACGCTGTGTGTTTTAGAAAGACACATAATATAATCATATACAAATAATTAAAAAAAATACAATTTATTTATTTCAGTCCATGGACTCATAATTCTGACACTGTTATTCCAAAGTCTTAAAATTCATATATATTTATTTTAATAGTAGGTATTTCTATTTACTTCATGATCAGCCGATAGCGTCTGCAGAGCATACAGACAGATTAATTTTCATTAGTACTTAGATAAAGGAAAGTACGAGTTGGTATGTGAATATTTATAACAAATCATTGTCGGACTGAGATTAGATTAAACACATATTCCCAGCATACAAATAAATTTGCATTAGATATAAGTGTAATCAACTCTTAACACAGATAACAGATTCAATTCCTTTGAAAAATCAAAATAACTTCATCAGTTAAAATCAAATCATTTCTTAATATACCATTAACCTTTAACAAAATATGCCACAGGTTTGTATTTGACAATGTAATCTATTAAAATAATTTTCCTAAATGATTTTATACTTTGAAAAGAAGGGCCTAATCTGAATGTCAGTAGCAGAACCACTTACAATGAACGCGATACAATATATTGGAGAAATGCTCGTACGCACGTGTTTTATGAAAGTCCCCTTTACTCGTGCTTCAAGTGTTTGCCATAACATCAGCTTCCATAACGGTACTTACTTCCGAAATATAAGATACGTATTGCTACCGAAATCTTTATCGTATTTTGGGAACGGAACTTTCAAAAAAATACTATTAATCGAATGGATGTTACTTCATACATTCTTAGCGATAATTGTAGAGTGATTTTTACAAGTATCCGGAGTTATTTTACCTTTTTTAACGATTTGTCATGGTAGAATTCGATTTTAACGTATTTGTAAACTTATATTCAAAATCTTTATTTTTTGTAGTTCATAGTTTAATTCTATTCAATCCAGATTTATGAAGTAAACAAATAATTGAATTTTTCCAGTTGTTTAGAAGAAAAAATTCAAACTAAAAAAAGACTTTACAAAGCACCTTTAAATCGTCAAAAAACATAAGAAGTTTAGAACAAGCTTAAACTATTGCTTCGGAATATTAATTCTAAAGAGTAGACTGCGGACAAATTCATTCAAATCGAAAATTATTTCACATTTTTTTATTTATCTAATCCATACATTTTGTCTTTAAAGTAACAAACGATACGTCTACTAGTTTAGGTTATGCCTGGTTATACACCTATTTCGGAAGGTCAATGCACTTTTAATGTGTCATCATGTTTCTAAATCCAAGGACAATGGCAAACGAAATCACTTTGTCCAAGCTGCTTACTCACAACCCGTGTCAAGGTCATCCCATTCATCATTACCCGAGGTAGAATGGATCATTGAATGGGCATCAGTAGTCATTTTCGCACGGTCCCCACGTTCGTTTAACAAAAGTGAGAGTCGCCATAACAGCGCAGGAAGTTTGGTTTCACTCGGTCCGCTCGACCGACACAGTATTTAGTGCAAAAAGATACAACAAGTTAATTACAAACAGTTGTTTTTGAAACAACTGGTGCGTTGTTAATGGAAAAGAAATTGCGGGTTTTGGTTGCTTGTTTAACAAACAGTTAACGCGTTAATCTTCTAGAGCGAAAGGTGCTCAAAATACATTGACATTCTCACAGCGCCATCTAGCGACGAATTGAGCAACTAGAGTGTAATATGTACTAAACAACGAATAATCATATATATAATGTTTATTATGCAAACAAACATATATTTTAAAAACATTATGAGCGTCGGTGGCTCAATGGTGTGGACTGTCGCCTTCCTACCGGGAGGGCTGAGGTTCAAATCCCGACACGTACCAATGTGTTTTCGAATTTTCGAAAATCTATGTACGTTATCCAATGCTCTTACGGTGAATGAAAACATCGTGAGGAAACCTTCATGCACACCTGCGAAGAAATTCAAAGGTTGTGCGTGAAGTCGTCCAATCCGCACTGGGCCCGCGTGGACGACTATGGCCTAATTACCCTATACGGGAAGGCTCGTGCCCCTCGGTGAGGACGTTTAATGAGCTGATGATGATGATACAAACAAATATGTTTGAGTGCGTACTCAAATATTTTCACTGCATGAGGGTGGAACCCAGAATCCTTAGTTTAATAGATAAGTTATGAACTATTCCACGAGTTAGGTCGACTAGCCATCGTCCTGACTGGCATTCGACTTTCACGAAATAATAAAACCTTATGAGCTAGCGTTAAATAAAAATAATAAATGTTTAATAACTCATGTGGAATGCAATAAATAAACTTTTATATTGAAAAAGTGTTTATATTGATGTTGTTTTGTCTCTCTTTTAAATATGGCTGAACAAACCAAGTTTTGTTTTAGATACTAAGATCCCTCGTTATTTTGTCTTTAGATGTATTTACGAACTATTGAACTAATAATTTTATGTAAGGACCATTATCTGGACAAAATGCTCGCTTTCACATATAACATTTAATCTATTAATCGCTTGTTAGTGAATACATTTGTGCTAGATTTAATCCAATCTACCCAAATCAACTGTACGAATATACTTAAAGAATGATATTCTTAAGAAGATAATTAATTAGGGATTAGGACTAACATTCAACTTAACTAATTTTTTTTAACAATAGTTTTCAAATAAGGATAATGACAATGCAACCATTGAGAGGATACAATTCGTGCTATCAGTTGCTAGCTGGGGTTTTGTTCGGCAGGATATTCTAATATTACTGAGGATATGCTATGTTGGTAGCCTCAAAAGTTCTAGATAAAGATTTTTTCAAACTGTATACTGCTGTTGGCTGCAGATTGCCTATTCAGCTTCACCGGTCAATTGGCGAGTGCAGGTTTTCAGTACTCTAAATTTACACAACTAGCCTAAGCGTTAAGTCTTATTGACAAAAAGCAAACTCACCTGGGGTCAGAAATTTTAAAAGGTAGAAATTAAAGTCAATTACAGTACTTTTTTTATTACCGTGCACGATAAAATTGTGGAATCGGTTGCTGCAGGAGATGTTTCCTAATCGACACATACTGACTTCTTAAAAAAAATAACGTGTTTCCATTTAAAGATCCAGCAACGATTTCAATGCACTCTGGTTTAGCAAATGCATATGCGGCGGTGTCTTAAATGTCAATTAGGTGAGCCATTTGCCCCCTATAGCATAAAAAGACACGTAGATAGCACTTAAACTTGTTCAATCCACCCTGAAAGATCTGTATACTTAATTTCCAAGGGTCTTGTCGAATGTGACGTCACCGATGCACGTACGCCTTAAAATAGCTGTCGGAAGCTTTTAGCACTCTCGCGCCGTAAATCGATGCACAAATACGCAGCGCGTGTTCTCCTAAATTAGACACGCTGTGTTTACTGCATTTGCTCATTAAAGCTGTTGGAAAGTAAAAAAATTAAGCAATGTTGTTTTCCATATTGTTTACTAGCGACCCGCCCCGGCTTCGCATGGGTACATGATAAGTAAATAATTAAATATCCACTAGCATCCACCCAGCGCCATCTAACCTCAAGTTAAGCGTGAAACCTGTATTATGGGTACTGAACAACGGACAAACATACTTATAATTTTTTAAAACATACTAATTATACATAGAAAACACCCAGACCATTACAAACAGACATATTCATGCAACACAAATGTTTGTACTGCCCGGAGATCGAACCCGGAACCCTTGGTGTTGCAGCCAACGTCTCAAACGCAACACCAAAAGGGTACATGATGATAGTAAATTCACAAGAGAAAAAACTGTGACATTATAACATTATTTTAATAAATCTCGTATCAGCCTGCGTTTGCAATGTACCTAAGCTGAAAAAAATATTAAGTTGCGACATCATATTAAAACTCTCACTATTAAAAATCGCATCAAAATCCGTAGTTTTAGAGATTTAAGCGCACATAGAGATATAGGGACCGAGAAAGCTTTGTTTTATACTATGTAGTGATTATTAGCATAGTCACAAATTGATGAATGTTACCGACTCACTAGACGCAACTCAATAATTTATTCACCATAATCAACAATCAGCCCGTGAAGAGAACAATAGTCAGTGGTTGTTCGCACATCGAGCGTTCATATTTCACAAACAATACTAACCGCAATTCACTTGACGGAGCCAATGCATTCTAGATTGCAGCGAACGTTATTGCTATGAAGAACGACCGGCTATTTGAGCACTTGGCATGGGAATCAGATTGCGTCTGCTCTAATAAATAATGCTAGATCAATTGACAAGTCACTAGGGAGAATATCATCATACAGATAACAGCTCCTTCATTTAACAGTTTCCGGTTAGAGTGATCTATCCAATCTGCTAACTATTAATGACAGCAAACAACCCCATAATTATGACAAATGTAGACGTCGTTAAGACTTACTCGACGTCTCGGATAGAAAGAATGAATGAAAGAAAAAACATTTATTAACCGTACACAAGAATACGCTAATTTAATTTTAATACTAATTAAAATTGCACGATAACACAGATGAATAAAAACAGAAAACGTTATAAGTAATATAAAAGTAACAAAATAATAATAACATATACGACCAAAATGTCCTGCCTCAGTCACGCAGCACCAGCACTGTTATTATGGCAGAACCTCTTAAGTGGACGAATTTTAACTCTAAACAAAAACAAAATCATTTCATATTTATTTATTTTGGAATTTACAGTTTCAAAGACACTATAGTAAAGTATAACAATATGATAAGAGTACAATACTAATTACAAATCTCCACATATAGTAATCAAATTACAAAGTCATATTGAGGTAACCACAACCTTACATTAATACGTATTTAACCAAAACAAATATTATTTATAATCAAGGTTCAAGAGCCTCAAAGTACGATTTTGTCATTTGTCTTTTTATCGAGGGGATGCTAGTGAAAACAGGTCAATAAATAGGCAAAACGGAAAAACTACGACTACTACGAACAAGAAATGTATTTTGCTTGTAGTTAGTATTAGTGGTGTGCTACATATAGTGTTGAACGTGAACGAAATTTTAAGGGTTAGTATTCAGATTAATTTTAGATAGTAACTCAGGGCTGTCCACCCTTACCAGTGACAACTTGTGCAAGAAACATATCACTTATGTTACGCGCGCGTTGCAAGGTAGGAAATGGTACCGCTTAATCGATGTTGATAGCCTGCACTCCTCAGGTGGGCCTTATAATATAGATATCGCAGAAAACGTTTCTGAATGCGTTGATCGATCTACGTATACAGCATACTGGGGGTTTCCAAATTTGGGATGCGTTTCCAATGACTGCGGACGAATGCACAATACAAATTTTTACAGTCTTAAGTGACCGAAAATCTACTGATGACTCATATATAACCAACGCTTTGATGCTTTACTAACGATAAAATCTATTGCTTATCAAAATAGTTACTGTCATGAATAATTCCTAAATCCTTTACAACGCTCACTTTTTAAGTTCCCTCATTCAAAGTTCATAACCCATTCAATTACAGATATTTGCGAGTAATGTTACATAAAGCACTTCGAAAATTTAGTCTAATTTATTAAGATTACAGTATGATTGAAACTATATAATCTTCTTGTAAGTCCAGAACATCTGACGGAGTGGAAATTACTTTAAGTATTTTCATATCGTCGGCAAACAACAAGATTTTTGAAGAAGAAAACATGGGCTATATCCATAATGAGACAGTGAACAACAGAGGTCCCAAATGGACCCTGAGCACTCCAGAATGGTATCCAATCCAATCCGATGAGTATCCCTGGAAATCCAATCGATGAGTATCCCTGTATAACTACCGCTGTGAACGCCGTTCAATTATCTGAGGTAATCAACGAAGCAAGTCTCCGTGAATTCCACGGCGCCAAGCTTGAATTGAACTACTTTATTTGTATCAAAGATACAATATTTTTTGACACAATAAATAAACATTACAACAAAGATTGCACAGATAAAGTAAGCAAAATAGAAGCAAATCACGGTTGTATGTGTATCTCAGTGATACAAAAGGGTTAGCTCAGCATTGGTTTACCGAGAGAAAGCTGATTTTCAACTACAAGGCAACAGAATGTATTCAGGTTCGCCTTAAGGTTGAAAGAGCGCACATAGCAACGCTAAACTTAGGCAACATTTCAAGACTGAAGTTCCGTCCCTGCTGGCGGAGGCTATCGCTGCGACCCACTAAGTTCATCATCATCAGCCTATAACGGTCCACTGCATGGCACAGCTTCCGCTCAACATAGTTATGGGAGATTGGCCGTAACCACTTTCCTAATGTTGACTAGCGTATTAAGGGTATTAACTACTAAAATCCTAAGATTGTAGCCGGAAATGTCGGCTTAAAGTGTCAATCCACATGTTGAGTGAAAGTGACGTTTCCCCGCGGGATTCGATCCCACAACCTCCGGGTCCCGCAGCGATCCGAACCGATCTCTGTACCACTAACCACGAAGGCAGTTTTCTAGTTTTAGTCTGGGTTCGACAATCACTATTCTCGTAATTGAACGTGCCAAGTACCTTTTTCCCCAAACATGGTAATAAACTATTTTGTGTTAAAATTTAAACCATGTATGAATCTTGTCTTTGAGCAATGCGTCCTACCCGAGCTAACATACGCTGTTGAGACAGGGACACTGACTGCGGGATGTTCATAAGTCCAAAGTTACTCAACGCGCAATGGAGCGAGCTTGCTGGAGTCTCTCTTAGGGATAAGATTAGAAATGATTTATCCGTAAGAGAACTAAAGTTACGACATAGCCCGCCGGATCAGCAAGTTGAAGTGGCAGTCGGCTGGTCACGTATGTCGCAGAACCGATGGTCGTTGAAGCAGACGAGTTCTGGAGTGGAGACCGCGTCTTGGCAAGCGTAGCGTCGGACGCCCTCCGGCCGATGGACCGACGACTTGCGAAAGGTCGCTGGTGGAAGCTGGATGAGAAAGGCGGAGGACCGGGATGTCTGGCGCAAAATGGGGAGACCTATGTCCAGCAGTGGACTGCAATAGTTGAAGAGAGAGAGATGAAATCTGCAGAACGCTTTGGATTCAATAAATCATCAACTCTGGATCAGAAAGGAACACGTCCAATATATTCCATATCAGTAAATTAGATTGTAAAATGAAAACATTTAATCACCGAGCCCGCGGTTAACCTAAGATAATATTTTTGAATGCTCCACATGAATCTTTTGAAATCGATTTATGTCCAGTCTGATAAACCGCAAATTGTTCGCAAACAAAGCCATCAATTGTAATAATTACTATCGACGGTATTTTTACATTCTGTATTCTTAAGCCTGCGATCTATAAATATATACCCTATAACCTCGGATGAGCTGCAATACTGCAAAGGATGCATTTAATGGCGGGTATTCTGGAACTACGACTTGACACGGAAAAGCTTTCGTCGAACTGCCATTTTGAATAATGTTCATTGTCTCTTAATGGTAGATAGATTTATTTTTCACGAAACAAATATACATTCAGATGATCCAGTCTGTGTTTATTAATTTGGGAACTCTGCGAAATAGTTTTAGGATCAAAAAGTGTATATTGTAGTATGTCTTTAAAGCCCGTAAGCATATTTACAGTAATCAGGTGATACGAAGATAAGATCAGAAATGATTTAATCCGCAAGAGAACTAAAGTTACGACATAGCCCGCCGGATCAGCAAGTTGAAGTGGCAGTGGGCTGTCACGTATGTCGTAGACCCGATGGCCGTTGAGCAGACGAGTTCTGGAGTGGAGACCGCGTCTTGGCAATCGTAGCGTAGGACGCCCTCCGGCCCGATGGACCGACGACTTGCGGAAGGTCGCTGGTGGGAGCTGATGAGAAAAGCGGAGGACCGGGATATCTGGCGCAAATGGGGGAGACCTATGTCCAGCAGTGGACTGCGATAGGTTGAAGAGAGAGAGAGAGAGAGGTGATACGATATTCATGAACTATCTCACCATCACAACAAGCCTACCCGTAAAGGGTGGCCTTAGTCGTTCACGCGGGCCCAGTGCGGAGTCGCCGACCTACGCACAACCTTTGAATATCTTGGCAGGCGTGCGCAGTTTTCCTCACGATGATTTCCTTCACCGTAAGAGCGTGTGGCGTCTAAAAAAATGACTGCATTTAACTAGTATTTCTATGGAGTCATTTTGTATTAGCCATAAATATTAAGAATCTTATGGAATAATTAATTATAATGATTGGCGGTAAGTGTTGCTTGACAAAACTTATGATCCTAAAAAATGAATTACGTTATGGTGCATTGTGTAATGTACTCGCAAATATATATTCACGATATGCTGTCATTTTCAGCCACAATAAAAAATACCACACGCAAACAATTATAACTCTTATGAGCCTATATACTTATGTATTAGAATTCTGATTTTACGACATTCCCTTTTATTAATACGTGTAACGACTCAATAATATTTGTTCCTTCAATAATGTTCTTATTTACTAATTTTAACTAAATAACGTAGTGGTGACGTCAATCAGTAAAAGCCATGCGTAAGTCTTGGCACTTTCCGGGAACCGAATGTAAATCCATTGATCGTTGCGATTACTGTGACTTGTTTACAACGGCAAAACGAGGGTTTTACGATCCAGACGGAGCGCTGGCGTTAATATATTGGGGCAAAGGTTAATACCAATTTGTAAAAAGATATGACGAGATCGACTTGTTAGTATTTTAACCGTTTGGTGTAATGGTTGAGACATAGGCTACTACACCAAAGGTTCCGTGTTCGATCCCCGGACAGTACAAACGTTTGTTGCATGAACATCTGTTTGTACTGGTCTGAGTGTTTTTTATGTACAACTAGCTGACCCGTCAGACTTCGTCCTGTCAGAAAAAATTGTAATGTGGCAGTGTTTTGTTCCTACCTTTTTTATATTCATTTCAAAAATAATCCTGAACAGAACCATCACCCTGGTAATAATTCGCTGTGAATTAAAAATAATTAAATAAAAGTAAGTAATTTTATTGAACTTTTTATTACATAGCAATAAAGCTCAAATTGATTCTACGTTTTAGTTAGAAAACGTTTGTATGTGAAAAAAAAGGCTTTTTAGGGGTTTCCCGGCAATTATTCGATTTTTTTTCTCGCCACTTATGGCTTATGGTTCTTAAAACCATCCTGGACTTCAATGAACATTTTAAAAGAAACGGCCAAATTGGTCAGGCGTTGTTGAGTTATGCGCTACCAACACATATTGCGATTCATTTTTATATTATAGAATAGATATGTATGTTTTACAAAACACAAAATATATCAGTAAACTTATCAGTTAAGCACCGAAACTAAAAGTTCAAATTCAGTAACTTATGTCCTCAAAATATACCTCTTAATATACGTATTATTGGAAAATCTAATATTTCGTCTTGAGCTTTTGTAAGACTTAGTATCCTTTAAAAAAAGAACTTTTTTAAGATTGCCTCGAATTACCGCGTTATTTAAAGTCTTTTTGTTGGTTAATTTTTATCTTTTTTAAACCATATGGTGTTTATTAT
>PQWD01007120.1:0-66825 GCA_019425675.1 Leucinodes orbonalis
ATAAAGTGTTCGATCATGCCCGTAATTAGTTATAAAGAACTGTTGTTAACCAGTCCTAACGCCCACCTCCATAATTTGAGGTGATACGTTCCTTAAAGAAATAAAATCTAGATTAAAGATTTAAAGAAAATAGATTCGTAAAATAGACTTCAGATACGAACTTCTTTAAAATTGAATGTTCGTCTTCATAATGTATGTCCTTATGTATTATTGTCACCAGGAAATATCAATCATTCTAAATTATTTTTGTTAGGATTTTACATTGTCCTTTAAAAAAAAGAATTTAATTATTTTTTATTTATTTACAAAAAAAAAGTATTCTGTTTTTCTTTTTTATTCAATCCACGGGGGAGGTGTAGTGTGTGTAAGCAACCCCCCTCACACTTAGGCATAAGTTAGTATATCGGCGTAAGTTGTGAAGTTCTTTTGATTTCATTAAATATCCAGCAGCACTCATAATAACGTTTTAATTAAGGCCTCCCATTCACGGGATTTGAATGGCTACCTACCACCGAGTCGAAGAAGCGTTTGGACGCTAACTTTAGGTACTGCGAAATTGTAGGCAGCCCCAAGTCTAAATTAGGGTTGACATTAAGTATGATCCACGGCGCTCCCTTAACTTTATGCATGAACTTTTTCTGAATGACATGTAGCCTATGGACGTGAGTGGACGCAGAATATGCAAATACCACTCCGGCATACGTCATTTGGGCCAATCAACGGCGTGTTAGATTCTCATCTCATACTACGGTATTAGTCTTCGGGCCGTCCTGTTCTTCGGCGGTCTCTTGGTGCCCTTTGGGGGCCGCACATCAATCAGTGCGTCTAATTGACACGTGCGTGCATGTAGATTACTTAGAGGTGACTATGCACGGCCGAAGTGCGAATGCATCGCTGATTGCCGCACTGATTTGATGTGCGGCCCAAAGGTTCGACCAGAGTGACGCTTAGGTATCAGGTCTTTTTTCTTCTCCTATGGAATAGAACGCTAGGATAGCGTAACCTGAGGTGGGAGGAATCGAACCAAATGGAACAACAAACACTAACTAACACATAACTAACCTGATATATCCTGTAGCAGTCTTGTAGATTAGCCTTCTTCCTAGTTAATCGGCGAGCCAAAGCTTGCAAAATCCGGTATTCTACGCAGATGGTCTTCATGCAACTGCACTCAGCTGAGAGTTGCCGATCAACAAATCAACAATGTCTAGGCGTTCGTTGATTAGATTTATGTCTCGAAGAGGTTGTCTTAACCATTGTGCTAGAAGGCTATGGATGATATTTAAATAACGTTAATTTAAGAATAATGTTGATAGATTGGAATAAGTTGATATTTTTTACTAGAATATACATTTAATCTCACTGTCCTTTTAAATTAGATTTTTGGATAAAATTAACTTTTTATTTTAATGTCAAATATCTAGAAAAATAAATATGTACATTAAATCATATTATAGTTATAATTTATATGCTTGAAACTTGTAAATCATACGCAAAACTCATTCATACCGTTTTCCTTGCTGAGTGCGACATCTATCAAGTAAACCGAACAAACTTCTTGCATGTGCGTGAGACGTATCTCCTAACTCTGGAAACACATTAAGTGCAGATAAAGCCGCAGCATCCAAATGCAGGAAACAGTCTGCTTGGATTGTGGATATTCGGAACCTGTGGATATAAGTAACATAAAATAAATATTTAACTTTATTAACGCAGCATTTTTAATAAATTTTTAGCAGATTTGCATTTATATCTAGAAAAAGGTACTTCCTTTTTATTTAATCATTCTGGTTCGACGATAGACCACGTTGGAACTAAACGGAATCTCTTACATACTACTCATACAAGATATATTACAGGATTTTTTAAGGTGTAATATATTTTAGTTAAATTGTTATTTATGTATTCAATTAGTTTTAATAAATGTTTTTACAGGATTTTGGCGACAGAGTAAGAGATAGATGTTTGCATCGGATCTGTCAAACAATTATTCTTGAGTCATTACTCGAAGTATGAAGTATAGAGCACACATGAGTCAGTTAGTTAGGGGGATCTGTGATGTTGTTTCGATAATGAGAAATAAGAAGAGTTCTTTCATTGACCCTCGCTGTTCCATCTCAAAGCAGCATCCCTGCATTAATACAATTAATCCAGTATATTACGCTCAGTAAAAGCTTAATTACCTTCCGAAGTTTGTGTTGTCATTCATCAAAGATGTGTATTTGATGGCAGCCGCTAAACAAGTCATTGCAGTCTGCTTCCTTGTCTCCGGGAAAGCGTTGCAGTCTAGCTGCTGGTCCTCTTTAAACTTGAGCAGTCGGTTCAGGTCTTGGTTAAGGCCGTCTGTTGAAAACTCGCTCTTCTTCAGTTTCGTTAAAGTCACATTAGCTCGGCACATCACTTGCTTTAAGATTTGTAATGTATACAGTTAAATGGCTTACATGATCTTCTTAGTAGTACTGCAGATCTATAAATATTCCTAGCTGCTGCGTCGGTACTATGCAAATTATCAATTGTGCTAATTGAATTTAGCCTGCAGATTTATAAGTACATATACTCACCGTTAATTATGAAATATCACATACGCAAAATAATTCATATATTATAAACCCAATAATTGCACTTACAGTATGCTGTTCCCAAAATACAGTGACTAAGACTTCTATTCTACGGGGGGAACGTAATATTGTTAGCGAGCTGGGGGGTTTCGGATAAATTATTGCCAACACGAAGAATACACCTGGGGGGATAAAAATGATGTAGTTACCATATTAATCACACACAATCACTAAATCGTTACTCGTACTATATTGATCAATGAAACGCACGCACTTAAATCCGTAATTAACACGTGCACACTTATACTGTGGATCACAACACTTTCCGCACACACACGTAATAAAAAAATCCACGGTTTAAAACTTTCCCCTTTTCCCCAACACTGTTTATCACACTCGACGATCACTTAGATATCGTCTGTATCAGCTCGCTTCTTTCTTGTTAGTGCAGGTTATGTTCGCTCTTTCGTTCGCTCTTGCGTAGAACACAAGACTGCCGGCCGCACCGTCGGCCCCGCCTTATTCCTGTCCGGCCGCTGAGCTCGAAGCGTCGACCGTCATTCTACATAGTTCGCGAAGTTATCTAGAAATACTAGACTCTTTGCTATTTGAACATTCGCCATGTCATACTCTATGGACTGTCTGTGGGACTGACGTCACATATTTAGCCGCCGATATTTAATGACATTTTAACGTACGTCAATTCGTAACACTGCCCGCTTCCAAGAAGTGCTCGTCCCGAGCATTATCTCCATAGAAACGCGCTAATCGATCCACAATGAACAATCTTGGATGTCTCGTGATTTGTGCTTGCGTATACGGTACGTGACGTCGTTACTTTTGGTTAGAACTTGGTACGGTTCCATCCCAAATTTAGCTTGAAGTTGGGAGACTTTCCTTTGCTTCAAGTGGGTTTATGTACCATACCAATGAAGCTTCTTCAAAAACCTTGATTGTTTTACGTTGGCGCACTGTAACGTGTTTGGTCCTTTCTGATGACTGCTGACTTGACTGTCGCACATGTCATACACGTCATTCATCTTATCTCTTAAATCACTTACGTACTCCGTTATACTACGAGGTGTCTCAGGAGGTATTCCAGTATAAGGTCAGCAGGCCAACCTTAGTTCTCGACCGAATTTGCAAATGCGGGGTTACGGCATGTGCTTTCATGGATAGGCTTCGGTAAGACAAGAGAAAATGGCTGTATATGCTTATTCCCATCCTTCTGTCTGCTATCTACAAACTTTCGCCAAGTCATCTCTCAGCGTTTGGTTAAAACGCCTCTAGCTTCCATCGCGATTGTGGGGTTGATAGAAAGTTGTTCGTGTCTTGTGGGCACCCATTACACGACAGTCCTCCTTGAAAACCTTGCGATCAAGTTTCTTCCGCTGTGCGGTGTGGATTTCTAAGGATACCCCGTAACCGACAAAGAACTTCTTGAAACGAGCTTGTCGGCACCCCTGTAGTAGCTTCTTGGGATTAGGTATCGCGAAACTTCACAGCACTTCGTGAAATAATCCATCGACACCCATGAAGTAATTTGTTGCGCTCTCACTGACGGAAACCGGCCCGCACAATCTAATGCTATACGTTCCATGGAGCTCCACAATTGTAATATTGCATCGACCTCGGCTGCGTGGTATGTGGTCGCCTTTACAGCAGCCAGCTAGTACATTTGCGACACCAAATCTTCCACATAGCCCGACAGTGATCCAATAAAATCTTTCACGAATTCTCAGTAAAGTCCTTTTACTCCCAATGGCGCCGGAACATCCATTGTGATATAGCTGCAATACTTCGGCGGTAACTTTACTTTTCCGGAACCACGCATTTTGTAGATGACAGTTCATCACCGCGAGTACTTTCCCATTTTCGGCAAAGGACGCCATCTTGGATGAGCAAAACTATTCATTGTGCCCAATAACTCTTCGTGACCAGAGCTCATAGAGGCGACAGTAACTCCAGTTGGGCCGAGAGTGCTAGCTTCATCCACTCGAAAGATGGGCTTTTTGTTCCTGTCATCCTTCTGCGCCTGCCCGTAATGTTGACCTCCTGTTTAATTCATCGCTTATGTTTGTTTTGATCACTCGAATGGGAACTTCTTCTTTGGCTTCTTGCCGAACAACAGTCTTGCAATCCTGCGAACAAGGTCTTCTTGAGAGCGCGTCGGCGTTACCATGTGACTTTCCGACTCGATGTTCTATCACAAAGTCAAACTCTTGACGTAAATTCAAATCCATCTGGCCACCTGTCTTCAGGATCTTAAACTGTAAAAGCCATTTTAATGCAGCATGATCAGTGCGTAGACGGAACTTACGCCCTAACAAAATATTTTTAAAGTGCTGTACAAAGTCTTAACCACAAGCAAGAAGCTCGCCATTCTGGTGGCACAGTGAGAGTATCTGCTCTGGTTTGGAAGCCTTACTAACGTAGGGCAATCACAACTTCATGCTCTCTCTTTCCGCTGCGATAATACACCACCAATTCAGCATTACTGGCATCTGTGGTCGACGATGAATTCATTCTTTGTATCAAGGGTAACCTAAAATCGGTGCATCACAAAGATGTTTCTTCAACTCGTGAATGCGATTCACTTGGTTGCTCCCAACGGAACGTTCGTTTTCTCCTCCGTTAGTTTGTGCAATGTCTTGGCAATATGCGGCAAAATTCTTGACAAGCGGCGATAGTAAGAGCACAGTCCAAGGAAAAGCTCTTCACCTGGTCTTGTCTTTTGGTACTGGGCCAATCTTTGTAGCAGGCTTAATCTTCTCCGGATCTGTTCGACTCCATCTTGAGAAAACACATGTCCAAAGGAGGTTACTTCCGCGAAAGAAGAGCATTTCTTTCGGGTTCAGCTTCAAAATTAGCTTCCACCTTTTCTCTTCAAGAGAACCTTTTCCAAGATTCTGAGTGTTCCTGGAAGGTGCGCCTACAATACTCACGTCATCTACATAGACTAGACAGGCGTCTCAATCAAGCCAGTGAGCATAATTCCATAATCTCTCGCAATGTAGCAGGAAGCGTTGCACCAAACGCGAATGGCATGCACGTAAATTGCCATAAACCTTTGCCTGTTGAGAAAGGCGTTTGTTCTCTTTGTCCCTGGCATCGAGCTTCCACTTGCCAAGTACCCGCTCTTCAGGTCTAACGTGGTAAACCACTTCATTCCTGTCAGCAGTGTGCCAGCGTGTCATCGATCTCGAAAGCGGGTGCTTGTCGCTTCTTTGTAATGTCAATTTATCGGCCTATAATCTACGCAAAACCGTAGGCTACCGTCTTTCTTTCTTCACAAGGGATACTAAGGTGAACACCCTGGGCTACGCCGAGTGTGTTCCGAATGGATGCATGATTCGATGACGCCATCTTTTAGCTCCATCGATATGGCCTCACCCTCCTTTTCCACGGGCCACTGGTAATCTTCTCGGTCGCTGGCGGGTCGGTGCCTCGTTGCCCAGTATTAATTTTGTGTCTTACCAACCCAGTTTTCCCAAATATCTGCACGCACTTGTGAGAACGTTGTCTACTTGACCAACAATCCTTTCGCCATCCTTCTTTGATCCTTCGTCTAGTATTGTTGACATTCCTCAAACACAGTAGAGACATCAATGCCTGGGTCGGGTCTTTTGCCAGAATCTGGGTAGATCTTCACATCGACGCAGCCACCTACCTCGTCACAAGTGCCCATGATGGTACCTTGCTTAATTACTTGTTACCTCAGCGGAAAGGTTTTAATACACGTTACCGCGCAACTTCTAACATTTCACAAAGACTTCGTCATCTTCCAACGGTGTTAAATGATTTGAACTTCTATAAGCACACAACGATGTTTCTTTGCCAGAATAATGTTGGAAGACGTACTGGATATAGTTTTCGGCGCTGGGTAAAAGCACTGTTTCGTAACAAGTATCACATTTCCTGATGAAGCCGCTTCCATCTCAGTTTTACTGTGCGCAACATTTCATAACACCTTCATTCGTCGATCTTGCGTCATGATTTCGCATAAAATCTTCGGCCCAATATGCAATCATCGACGATATTGCTATAAAATGACTCGATGTCCTATACACCGTTGTTGCCTAACCTGAACTCCACATTTCTACAGCATGTACGGGAGATGCTGACCAGTAGCTGTTACATTGAAGATGGTCGAAGTTCCGCTGTTGCCCAGAAGTGATTTGCTAATTGAGAATGACGAACCGTACGTGAAGCACAGTATCCAACCGTTAGCCTGCACGATATCCCGTGATTTCACTTCTATTACAGGCTGTTCCCGTCTTGAGCTTGGCGAATCGGAAATCTCGGGCCTCGACGAAATCAGCAGGCACCCGCTCCACGGTCCTGGCACTTATTCGTTTCCTGTTGCATTTGCCGCCCTTTCTTCATGATCTTAGTCCGCCTAAGCGCTTTTGTTTGCGGCAGTTTTTTTTCAAGCGGAGATGCCTTTATGAGCCACATGAATAACATCTAGGGATAAAATCTCGCAAGAGGTTCACCACTCAGCGTTTCAACAACTTCCCTGATGCGGTGGGTTCTTTGATCTTGACGTACCGGCTTCCACTTAAACGCATGGGCAAAGGTCCCTTTAGCGTGCATGATGTCCCAATGTTTATGTTAATTTAATGAGTTCCAATAAAGAATTTTTATTATTATTATTTATTTCTATTTAACGAAATGCTTGAAAAAAAATTCACTAAATATTGAAAATTGTATAAGTAAAATAGTAAATTTATTTTATTATTATCTATATTATTACATATTATTAAGGTGCGGCAGACAGGTCCATTCAATTAAATTAGAATTTATTTTAACAGAATCATTTACGAAATATAATATTTATTCATTTAAAAAATAAAAGCGAGGTATGTAGTATAATTGCTTAAGTACATTATAAAAGTTCCTATAAATGCGCACATTCCAAATTAACTTTCTTTACCATTTACATTTCTCTATTGTATTTCTTTAAACTACAGCCTTCATAACTAAGCACATAACTTTAAAAAATAATAACATTTTTCTTTTCCTTTCATATTATATTCTTGGCACAACACTCTTATCTCTACATCATTATTCATTTATCCTCATTCCTGGTACATTGAATACGTGTACATTATCCTGGCAGTTACACACACTACACCCGCTAATTGTCTCCTCTGCTAATTATACAACAGCAGCTAATAATAATAATACACCTCGGGCGCGTAAACGTCGGCGTCCACGGGACGTGCTAGACAATCCAGACGACCCCCTATCACGGTCGCCGCCGCAACGGCGGCTGAAATAGCTTTAACATTACAATACTGTACAAATCGACAACCGAGATACCGTCCCCGCCGGCGGGGGCCATCGTCGCGTGTCCCTGTAGGTTCGCACAGTTCCTATTCGCGTAACCGGCGTGTGCCGGGCCGCTTTTCTCTCCAAACATATGTTAGGCTAGCAAGCCCCCCCGCAACGCCCTAAGCCGAGGTTCGAGTCCCATTCGGGGACGCCCTTAGGCTCGTTGTGTAAATTTGAAGGCTGAGAGCCATCTGCGATCGCCAATTGACCGGTGAAGGTTGAGACGTCGGCTACTACACCAAGTAGGTTCCGAGTTTGGTTCCGGACAGTACAAACATTTGTGTACATAAACATGTTTGTTTGTACTGGTTTGGGTGTTTTCTATGTATTATATGTATGTATTTACAAAAAATATATAAGTATGTTTATATGTTGTATTGTACCCATACTACAGGCTTCACGCTTAACTTGGGGCTGAATGGCGCTGTGTAAATCTTTATTTATTTATCAAAATATGAAATATGCCAATTTCTAGGCTATAAACCGGTTACCGTCACTCTTGCAATGTCTGGCTGATGCGAACAATTCGACAGTGCATTCTTCTCTCTCTGAACCAATATCAGATCTAAATGAGGACCTTGGAAAGTATCAACAAATGATTGAAACAACCGTGGACATGTTGGCAGTGGAGAGAGGTTGGTTGATTTACGTCTTTGATATTTTTTTTAACGGCACAAAATATGGATTTAATGCAGAGATTGAGATTATGAATGTTCAAATCTAATATATTTTTATTTTATATCAGTAACTTAACTTCCTTTCTATTTATATAACCTATATTTGAAGGCAATTTAAACAGTAAAAAATATTAAGATCTATTATTAAGATCTATAAAATTTTATTGCCTCAAACAATTTTATTTTTATATTCTATTGTATTCATAACAGTGTTATGAATGTTATGATGACTTTTTTAAATACAAATTGCCCATTAACGGAATTACTTACCTATCAACTTCTAGGCGACTATCTAGTGAAACCTTCATTCGACGAACAATTACAAAACCTTAGCGAGCAACTTGACCAGCTTCAGGCTGCAGCAGAGAAAGAGTTAAACAAAGCCGCCCGAGACCTCGGTCTGGAATCAGGCAAGACTATAAAACTGGAAAGTAATCCGCAAGGCGGGTTTTGTTTTAGGTACGTTTTATCATAATTTTAGTTTTGTCTAAGGTTATTGATAGACGCTAGATCTAAATAAATAAGGTCTCATCTATCATAAATTATTCTTAAGCGAAACGACCGAGACCCTGGCGATCAGCTAACACTCCAAAAGACTTCTATAACATGAATGGTACCAGTGATATGAAAAAGGTTTTTGCTGGATATTTATTTTCTTCTTACACGTTAAAAAAGATGGTGTATATTTTGTGTTCAAATTATAATTACGATATCAGTTTTTCAATAATGTCTTATTATATTTCAGGGTAACATTAAAGGAAGAACAATCTCTTCGTGGTAATAAAAAGTACACTATAGTTGATGCTGTCAAAGGCGGTGTGAGATTTCGCACGAATAATTTGGAGAATATTTCCGATGAATATGTTCAAACAAAGACCACATACGAGAAAGAACAGGACAAAGTGGTTACAGAAATTGTTGGGATTGCAGGCAAGCTACAACCAATACTATGCCCATAACGTCCGCGGTCGACTTCTGAACTAAGGACTCTATAAAGTCATTTTGGTGGTACTTTTTCATCATGTACAAGTAATATATTTTTCATAATTGTTAGGTCTTAGGACCTAACTCTGTAAAATGAGTATAAACACCACTAAACATAGAGTTCCCCCAATAATTTCCATTTCCAGTTCCTAATCGGACAGACTAACAAATTGCCATTAGGTTTATTTGGAGTCTTAACCTGCTTTAACTCTTTAACCGCCGCATTTGTATATATTTTCTATAGTCTTGAATTCCGGCGGTTAATAGGTAATAGGTTAATGTAAGTAAAAGAACATGCTTATTATCGAAGTAAGATTTCAATCAAACTTTAGATATCTTTATTGAAATATTATCTTTTAATAAATAAGTTAAATAATTAATTTATTGTATTTTTATGACTCTACCACCAGTTCGAAAAAACGAAAAGTAGGATTATTAAGATGAGCCAGAAAGTAACTTAAAGTGACTCTTTTAAACTTTTTATAATATTGGTAACAGTTTTGTCATTACTTACAAGTCTATTTAAAATAATTGATTACAATGATTTTGTGACTGGACACTATGTGCCACACATCTTTATCCAATAAATATTCATCTCCTTTGTAAGTACCCTTTCTTGTTGAGGGTTTTTTGAATCTTTGATTTAAATGGTGAAGAGGCAATTCGGCTAGATGTTGTGGTATTTTATTTATAGAACATTATGCTTTTTACAACTTTTGATTTTGAAACTTTACTTAGTCTAAGATTTGGGATAGCAAGTTTGTTTTTGTTTCTAGTATTAAAATTATGTAAGTCACATTTTTTCCCCCAAAGTGAATCACGTGTTCTTAGGTCATAGATAGCTCGGATGGCTCGTTTTGAAGTTCAAATACAGTATTAATATCAGCAACAGAGCCGCACAACAGAAGACCATATGACATTATACTATGAAAATAGCTAAAATTATAATTTCGTTCTATATTTCATTCCGCAGCTGGGTATTCAGAATGCCTGTTCTGTCTGTCTCACATCGTGTCCAGATTGGATGTGTTGGTCGCATTTTCGGTGGCGGCCTCCACAGCTCCTATACCTTACTGCCGACCCTTGTTCACTGAGAACCTTGACGAGCTGGTGATGAAAGAATTGAGACATCCATGCCTTGAAGTGCAAGAAGGCGTATCTTATATACCCAACGATGTTATATTCAAGCGAGGTACGTAGTCGGTTATTTAACAATTAAGCAGATGAAAATAACTTTGAGACTACTCCCACTATTATTTATTGTTATTTACGAGAGGCTTATCACTGTCCCCTTAGCTAAGACCATCTATACTTAGTAGTTTAAACTAAACTTAAAACATGACTTCGCCGTAGTTCCATGGTGAACGGTAGCATCAAAAAGCTAGACTAGTCTTAAAGAAGGGCTATCCACCGGATTTTAAGAGATCTCTTGTAATACAGACATCTCTTAAGGGCGGAAGGGCCATTTCTGAGTAGCTTAAGTGCCGTACTAATTTCATCAATGGCATATGTGATGTTTCCCTTTGACCGCCAATAACGCTTTAAGGCGCCAGACACAATAGATTTTCTATTTTGTCTTGATTCTCGGCGTTAAATGGGTTAAGCCGAAGAAGTTAAGGGAAAAAGTGATGATCACATGTTAAAAAAATGTTTACAGGGGAATGCCTCATGCATATAGTAACCGGCGCTAACATGGGCGGTAAATCAACGTGGATGCGATCGTGCGGCGTTGCCGTGCTTCTTGCGCATGCCGGCTGTCATGTACCAGCGAGTTCAGCGACGTTGCCGCTGTTACGTGCTCTTGCTTCACGTGTTGGCGCTGCTGACCGCGAGGACAAGGGACAAAGTACATTTATGTTAGAGATGATCGAGTCTGCTGCTATTCTGAGGGTAAGTCAAAGATTTAGTTAAGATAACGACGGTGATTTTGCTGGATATGATTGTGTCCTCTGTTGCAGGGCTTGGAAACCGGTATTTTTTTGAACCGGTTTGATGAATCTACCCACGGAACTTTTTAAAAAAGGTTTCGTTCTTCTAAACCGGTTATTTCGGATCCGGTTTTTAAAAATATGGTTATTTTGAATTAACCGTTTAATATTTTCATCCAGGGAAATGAAATGAAGTTCGTAATGTATTATCGCAGCGTTGCGTTGTCTTTGTACACACACTTAACTTACAGGCTGAACGGCATTTTCGAGTGCACAGCAGATGATTTAATCGACGACTTGCAACAAGTTGCGACCGATCTCACTATAAACCGGTTTATTTAGGTTCAAAGTATCCTTCTTGTTTGGTTTCGCTCCGGAACGTAACTTTATGACAAAACGGGTTTAACCCTTATATTATAAGGTTAATGTTGAACCGGTTTCAAGCCCTGCTCTGTTGTACTATGGGTAATTTACGACGTAGACGAGATTGTGCGGAGCCGCCGTACATCGCGCACAAGACTAACTATCTTGTCGCTGGTACAAGATAGTTTGTCTTGTGCGTTGGCGAAATTGTCACTGATAGACGCACTTGCTTATCGTGTTGGCGCAGATGACCGAACGTACAGGAGGCAAAGCTTATTTCTTATTCCTTAAATTAATCCTCCGTGCACAACAGAACAACATATAGGTCATACTAACGTTATTCCCACTTAACGATGTAATCTTATTTAAATAATTAGGTCAAGTGGTCACAAAAACTCAAAAGGGAGCATCGTTAGTATGTTTCTTGAAATTATAGATATCATCAGATGATGCAAGTAGTATCTACAGCAGTAAAAGAAATCCATGGTATTACTACCTACATAGAATTTGCCATGGGTCACTTTATGACGTGTATGTGTTTGTGCGGACATAAATTTTGTGGTGCACACATAAATTCAGTACTACATCAGAGTCATTGACGACGTTGCCGACGTTGTTGCTCTTGCTTCCCAAGTTAATATGACTAACATAGCTAACTGTAGAAATTTCAGTATAATTGCTTAAAGATATTTTACGTTGCAAGAAGTAAACGTTAGTATTTAAATTATATCGTTTTTATTTCAGACCGCGACTCCAGACTCTTTGGTTCTAGTTGACGAATTAGGCCGAGGCACATCCACGTATGAAGGTTGTGGGATTGCCTGGGCAATTGCTGAGTGAGTATTAAGTACAGAATTCCCACTTATTATATAAGTGAGCGACAAATCAATTAGCTACTCTGACTATGATGAAAGTGGCAACTGTCGCCAATAGTACACCACCAATCCCAAAATATGATTACAGGTTTGTTGATAAA
This sequence comes from Leucinodes orbonalis, assembly GCA_019425675.1. Lineage (NCBI taxonomy): Eukaryota > Metazoa > Arthropoda > Insecta > Lepidoptera > Crambidae > Leucinodes > Leucinodes orbonalis. The sequence goes on from PQWD01007120.1 coordinate 12,824, forward strand.
TTGGCTGATGTGTTAAGTTACGGTAACTATTTATCTCACTGCTATGGTTTAAAATAAAGGGGGGATTAGGGTATCTACGCAAACGGCTTTTTTTTGGGTCTCCCTCAAAGATAATAAAGCAAAATAAGAGTAAGTAGGAATTCTTGATTTAATCTGGGTGGTTTTCTGTTCGGTTATTGACTGCTAAGTAACGAATCAAAAAATCTCTAATTCTGCTTAATCCCTTGAACAGGTGAAACAACTTAATTTCGAGTCAATAGTAAAAATAATTTTCATCAATAGTGTTGTAATTACTCCCACAACAGTAACAATAAATATAAATTTTATTTGAGATCTTGGCTTCAATTAGACTGTCACCTCCCACCAGTTCGATTAATACAATAATTCGCTTGACGAGATTAGGAGAGCGGAGTTGTATTCTGTTTTGTCGTCACCACACGGCTATGATAAATCATAAAAAAAATGAATTAATGAACTTTACCAGGGAACTAGCGAAGAAGGCCAAGTGTTTCACATTGTTCGCGACCCACTACCACGAGCTGACGCGACTAGAGAGTTTGCATCCCGGTGTCATTGTAAACTCGCACGCAGAGGCCTCTGTGGTCGACGATCAGCTGTTGTTGCTCCACAAAATCTCCAAAGGGCCCGCCACGCAGTCTTTGGGACTACACGTGGCCAAGCTTGCGGATCTACCCGAATCTATCATTGAGGTAGGTATATGATCGGATCATTCAATGCTAATAGCTAATTCCTAAGTATAAGTAAGGGGGTTTCAGACCATACCTTTGTGTACAAGCTTACCTCAACGGCCTTTTGTGCATTCTGCTAAGCAATCTTTGACGATCCTTGGGCGATACGGTTCGGGTTTCGAGTTGGATGCTATCCCTGGGCAGTACAAACATTTTTGTACATGTACAATACTTACTTACTCCGCTGGCTCATTGACCCAAAGTGAGTCTTGGCTTCCGAAACAAGAGATCGTCATCTTTGTCGATCCTGCGCCATTTCCCGACAATCATTGACCTGGAGTTCACGCAGATCAGCCTCGACGACGACCTTCCAGCGGTACCTGGTGCAGCACACTTGGCGCCGCCCAACCGGTTGGCCCAATCGCGAATCTGTAACCGGTATGCTCTCTCGAACTCAAACCGGTATGCTCTCTTGACATGGTGATGGTCCCCTCATTCTCTCGAGGTGGCCAAGCCAGCGAAGACGCTGCGCCTTCGTCTCGCCGAGGATGTTGGGTGTGGATCATACATCAATGGATTGAATGGTTCATCATCAATTCCGAGATCTCAGCATTAGTGTGAATCCTACAACTACCGTCCGGCCTTTTGACTGAGCCCAGAATCAATAAAATTTATGTATTTACAAAGAAAAAGTGTACACATATTATGTTTATCAATTGTTTCGTGCCCCAAGTACAAGCTCCTTGGTTAACTCGGAGCTAGATGTCACTTTGTAAATTTCACTGGATAGTTATTTATTTAACAAATTGTGAATATTAGAATTAATTTTCCTTCACCTTTTTTCCTATGCTGAATGCTGTCGCTGTCTTTTGCTTCATGTAACTCTGATTGTATTTTGTATTATCGATAGGATAATTCCATTAGTTTATGTATATATTTTATTATGCATTAGTTTATTTTATAATTATGTTTGTAGTATGTGTACTTAGTTTATGTATTATAACTATGCATTAGATTAAGATTTTGCACTATCCCGCTTACCTATAAGTATTTTTCTTTCACCCAAAGGTTGCCTGGAAGAAATTGCTACCTTAGCAATAAGGCCGCCTATATTGTACTCGTTTTTTGTTGTATGCTTCTTATGTGCAATAAAAAACCCTAAAAAGCGCATAATATATGAACTTTGAAATATTCATTGACTGGTATGATAACACATAAACATAACATTTACCCTTAAAATAAAAAGAAAACAGAACAAAATTGGCAATCATGAAAATGTTTTACTTTTACTGGAAGATGCACACACATTAATTTTTATGTTTAAATTAAACTTTCATAATTTTTTTATCCAAATTACCAAATAATTATGTTACCAAATTATACGTTCATCATATACCATTTCTTAATCAATGTTGATTTTCGTAGACATACATTTATTGTTTTAAATGAACACAACATTACATTATTTTTCATACATTTGATCCGGATTTTCGATTATCTGGGTTCCTAACGACAACAATTGGTCTGGTTAATCAAGTACATGGTAATTATTGCATGCTGGTTGAAACCAGTTACTTAGGTAATGCCAAATTTTATCGGAGACTAGCTTTTGCCCGCGGCTTCGCTCGCATTAAATTCGGGATAACACGGTACTTTCATTTATCACTATACATAGGATTTCCCCTCCCTCCAACTTTAAAGGTTTCGGGGTCAATTTCAGATTTTTTTAGCAAAAAATATGTTATAGTGAGCTAACCTCAAAAGAGACATATGCTGTCGCGGACTTTTTTGTAGAACTTTAAAAGGAGAACAATACTCTCATACATGACTTTTGTGAAACTTTAACCGTTTACTCAGCGTACGCAGCGGAAGCTGCAAGTATGAAAAAATACCCCCGATTTTGAAACATTCTTCATTGCTGCTCCGCTTCTATTACTCGTAGCGTGATGATGTATAGCCTATAGCCTTCCTCGATAAATAAGACACTCGATATCTAACACTGAAATATTTTTTCAAATCGAACCAGTGGTTCAGATTAGCGCGTTCAAACAAACAAACAAACTCTTCAGCTTTATATATTAGTATACTAATAATTCTTGTTCTTTTACTCCAGATAATATCCAAGGTTGTAGCCAATTCGAATTTTTTGACAGCATTAATTTATGTAATTTTTCACAATTTAATAGTATTTTTAATATAAATAATCGTATATTGGATTTGGTTTTCTCTAATAATGAGGTGATAGTCTCCCATTGCGACTTCCCACTATTACCAGAGGACTCACATCATCCCGCTATTTGTATCTCGGCTGAATTTGTTCAATTGCACACGCTAAAGCCTCGACCTTTTACTAGGTACTTATACCATTCTGGTGATTATGCCTCAATTAACTCGCAGCTTGATGCTGTTAATTGGAACGAGAAATTACATAACAAACCTATTGAATCTGCCATTTCTTTCTTTTACAACACCTTGGAAGAACTACGAAATGCTTTTATTCCGACTAAGATCATTAACTACTCTCAAAAATATCCTCCTTGGTATAAAAAATCACTGATTAAATTATTGAAAGAGAAACATAAGTACCATGCTAAGTTTAAAACCTATGGGAACCAAAGTGATTTTCAGTCTTTTACCTTGTTAAGGGAGAGAGCTAAATTGTTGGAAAGGGTTATGTTTAGTGAGTATATAGCTAGTATTGAAAAAAACATATCTAAAAACCCTAAAGCTTTTTGGACCTATGTCAAAATGAAAAATAATAGCAACTCTTATCCGGTAATGCGGTTTGGGCAAAGCTTGGCCGAGGGAGGGGAGGATATATGTAATATGTTTAGCGAATACTGCCATTCAACTAACCTAAGCAATGCTGGGACCGACAATGTTTGCGATGACCATAGTTGTGATGTTTCTGTTGTGGATATAAGTAATTTCGAAATCGAACATTCGGAAGTTTTTAAATTGTTAAAATCATTAGACCTTAATAAATCCGCAGGTCCGGATAATATCCCAGCAATATTTATTGTGAACTGCGCTAAGAGTTTAACTTATCCTCTTACTATACTTTTTAAGCGATCATTAAATGAGGGTATAATGCCTCTGATTTGGAAATCAGCTTACATAACTCCAGTTCATAAGAAAGGTTCCAGAGAATTGGTTGAGAACTACAGACCTATCTCAAAGCTATGTTTATTTGCTAAACTACTTGAAAGACTTGTACATAGTGTATTAAATAATTCATTTAAACATGTTTTTAGTTTGCAGCAACATGGGTTTCTGAAGGGTAGATCAACAACTACCAATCTTACCCTATGTAGCGATTACTTAACAGAGCAAATGTCGATACCCGATTTTGATCAAATTGATCATTTATTGCTTCTTCGGAAACTTAGATCTATGGGTATTCATGGTAATCTTTACAGATGGTTTACGTCTTACATTCGTAATAGGTGTCAGATGGTTGCACTTAATGGCTATGTATCCCGAGCAGTGAGTTTACCTTCTGGCGTGCCTCAGGTATCTCTACTAGGTCCCCTACTCTAACATATTTATCAATGATATTTCTTCGTGTTTTAAATATTCAAAAATACTCTTGTATGCTGATGATATGAAAATTCTTTGTCCAGATAATTCAGATGCGGCAGCACAGCTTTTGCAGGAAGACCTCTATAGATTTGAGGCTTACTGTTTAGCTAATAAGTTGGACATTAATGTTTCGAAATGTTATGTGTGCTCCTTTACGCGTAAACCTAACATTCTTTCTTTTAAGTATAAACTCCTAAATTCAGTCATAACAAGAGTTACATGCATTCGTGATTTAGGAGTTACTTTTGATACAAAATTAATTTTTGAGTCCCATATTAATAATATTATTACTAAAGCCTCTAAGGCACTTGGTTTTATTTTACGAATATCATCTGATTTTCACTTAGTAAAAACCTTCAAAATTCTTTATTGTTCGTTTGTGCGTAGTCACTTAGAATACGCTTCTCAAATTTGGAACCCGGGCTATAATATATATATATTTCACGTATTGAAAAGATACAGCAGCGTTTCCTTCGTTATTTACAATTTAGGTCTAGAACGTATATAGCTGATTATAGGAATCGTTGTCAAAAGATCCATATTCTACCACTTAGTGAGAGAAGACGTATTGCTGATCTTGTTTTTCTCCTTCGTATCTCAAATGGAACAGTTGATTGTCCCGAGCTTTTGGAGCGAATCGGTCTTAGAACTCCATGTCGTGGAGGGAGGAGACAGTGCACTCTGTACGTCCCAACGGTAAAATCTGATTATAGACTAAATTCTTATTTAGTGAGGGCAAGCAGGTGTTTCAATGACTTAACTAAAAGTGTAGATGTAGACTTATTTAATACTACAACCTTGCAACTTAAGCGGCAACTTGCAAACATTTTTTTTATGCAGCAATAGCGTACCGATGTTTTTGGGTTAAAAATTTAACTTTATACTTTGTGTTATATGTGGAAACTTTTAATTGGCCTTCAATATTTATATTTATTATGTGTCTAAAATAACATTAGCTGTATGTTTCCTAAAATATAAAATAAATAAATAAAATAGATATGTGAATTAATTGTATTCACATATACTATATATATATATATATATATATATATATATATATATATATATATATATATATATATATATATATATGTGAATATATATATATATATATATTCATATATATATTTATGGTTTATTTGTTTGTTGTAATTACACAGTAAGATGTCATTTTCCAGTATGCAGAGGCAAAGCAAGCAGAACTCGAAACCAATCTATTCGAAGTCGAAGCAACTATTAAGACACAAGAAGTGACGGAAGGACAGAATTTAATAGAAGATTTTTTGAAAAAATGCAAAGAAATAGAGAAGTCAACTTTATCGGATGACGCTATGATGAAAGAAATAAGTAAGCTTAAACAGAACCTAATACATCAAAATAATCCATATGTAAAGTCTATTATGGCTTAATATAAACAGTTCCAGTAACTTAAATGTAAGCTCTCTAATAAAATATTTTTTGAATTGGCATTCGTTTCCCTTTTCCATTGTTACCCTACAGACAACATAAAATAAGTTTTGTTTACAATTAAATTGGTTAAACTTCCCTTCCAAGCAAAATGTCCATTGGGCAGTAAGCATTAAGAGAAAGTCGCAGATTGTTTAGTCACCTATTACAGTTTTCCTATTCTATCTTTATTCGGCATTTGCTTAACTAAAGTTGCGAAAAGTCTTACACAACATTTCTATCCTCTTTTTATGGGCTCAGAAAGTTTTAAATGGTTTTAGACGACATACCATATTTAGCTACTACATGAACATCGAACACAAATCGAAATCCACGTACCAATCGTTTTTAGGGAGGTGGGGGTTAGAAATGATAAAAAGTATCACAATATCAGTAACATAGTCTATTGGCATAATGTCAACATTGAGCGTCGGTGGCTCAATGGCACAGACTTGCCTTCCGATCGGGAGGGCGCATGTTCAAATTTCGCCACGTACCAATCGTTTTTTCGAATTTTCTAAATTATGTGTACGTTATCCGACGCTTTTTCGTCACCGTAATAGCGTCGGGTAACGTACGTACACAGGAAAACATCGTGAGGAAATCTGCGCACGCCTGCGAAGAGATTTAACGTTTGTGCCTCAAGTCGGCCAATCCGCTGTGGGCTCGCGTGGACGACTAAGGCCTATATACCCTTTACGAGTAGAGTCGTGCCCTTGGTGGCTACATATAATGATGATAATGTCCCTCTCCATCGCTTTCTAATAATCCCTCTATAAAATCACGTCAATTCGTTGCTCTTAATAGACGGACATCAAACAGACACACTCTCACGTTAAAATATTACTATTTAACTATGGGTTAAATACCAGCAGATGCCAAAACTATGTCTTGAGATAGGGAATTGGAGTATCGGAATATTAAGCGCAAATTGGCGGAGACCTATGGTCAGCTGTGGACTGCCATAGTTCGAAAAGAGAAGTATTTGTATTGGTTTTTTAACTTTTTTGTATGTCGGATTGTTAAAAGCTGACGGTAAATTTGTCATCATAATAATTCTAATGGATTATGTTTTAGAATCTCTTTATTTTACTTTGCTGGCAATAATCATAATTTACCACATATCTATCTGTACACGTGAATCTACCTTTTCTCGAAGGGATTCGTCGTATTTTTAAACTCTCATAGAGTTGGTTTCCAAAGTACCAGAAAGTTCATATTCTCAGGATATGATGTCATGAATACTTTCGTAGGATTCTACAACTAGATATTACGAGATAACAAGCCCCTATTGCGAATTGATCGGCAAACATGCTTCATGTGATTAAATCAAATAAATGTGCAGTAAAAAACATTGTTGATTTTAAAGTTATCGCGTGTGAATAATTTTTTTGGCAGTTTCGTGAGGTACAATTTTTTTATATAGATTCCAGAATACACAGTGCAGGGCGATACACGATTTCGCGCGCCAAGCTTACTCGCGTGTCTATATTACTATTCATTTTATATCTAATTGCTTTAGGTACATTTTTTTTCACATAGGAACAGTTTAGATACTATACCTTTATTTGATGCATAATTTGTGTCTATTTAGGATTGTCTCACGCTATCCTGACACAAACGCCATCGTCCATTGGCCGTGGGTTCACTCAGTCCCTATTCGCGTAACCGGCGTGTGCCAGGCCGCATCTCCCCTAACACTTACTAGACTACCTAGCCCTTCCGGCAACGCCATAAGTTCAGGTTCTAGTCCCACTCTACAGAGCCGTATGCGCTCCCCAATTGCCCGGTGAAACTGTTAAAGCCATCTGCGGCCTCCAGCAGTAGTCAGTTCGAAAAAAAAAAAAATCTTTCCTTTCTTTTTCATTTACAATAAATATATTACTTTTCCTACAAAATTTGCCTGCCATTAGCAGTTCTTTTGGTACAGCCGTAGTTATATTAATATAAAAGATTGTATTTGTAATATTTTGTTAAGTATGGCCTGTAGGTATTATATATTTATATATTTTTATTGGATAACTAGGATTCGTTGTGTATTAAGATGGGAATATAATGAAAGTCTAAACTTAAATTAATTGTTTTATTTAACAACATATTAATTACTATAAAAACAAATTTTAAACGGTTTTTAATTATAAATTCTATTCAATAGTTATTTCAAATGACATTTTCGGTTGTAAAATAACAAACAAATAGTGCTGTAAAATAGGTACGGTGACATTATAAGTCTAAAGTTACATGATATGACCTGTTATTTACTTGTTTCATGATTACTATTTATTAATTAAAAAAATCTTTATGGTATAATCTGATATAAATTATTGTTACTATGCATTATTTCACATGCACCAATTATAAATTTTGAGTTCTAAAGCAACCCTCCGGATTAATTTCTATCTTCAAATTATTATCACCATAGTTGAAAGTTTTTAAAATATTACAGAGGTTTTGAATTCCAATAGTCATTCATAATACTTAAAGATTTACAAAATTATTGACCCCTGTTTAAAATGGAGTAGTGCTCATGTTTCTTGATTATTAAAATTTATTTGCCATTTATTTCTTATATAATAAATTTGAATTGCTTCTTTACGGTGGTTTCGTCATCTATCTATTTCAGTCACATAAAAATTATACCTCTGAATGTCAATATGACCTGAAACTTTTTATATTACTATTTAATAAACAAAATTATATTCAGTCTGTTGTGAACTACTTATATTAAACTTACTCCATTTTATACAAGTTGGAAATCATATAGTTAGGATAATTATTTACATTTATTATATTATTTACAATGTCAGTAATGAAGTTCAAGTGATAAATAATTTAAAATAATTTTAACATTTACAATTCAGGTTTGTCAAACTTGCGGCCACAATCCTTAATTTTAGGTGCCCTGGCAGTGGCAATTACAAATCTTTTGGATAAATTATATTTTAAAATCATTTAGTTGTAAGACTTAAGTTGTAGTATATTTTTTAAGAATCTTCAGATCACATTCGCTATCCAATACCGATTTGCAATAAGCATTACAAAATACAAACTATGCATTGTTTACCAGGGTGTCCAAACTTTACGAAAAATATTTACGTAACGTTATTTTTTGCTTCGAAAATGAGTCAATATTATTTATAGAGTGTGCCAAAATGACGAATTACTAGATAATTATAATTTTGTTATGTTATCTCCAATATCAGATTTGCCTCAAATTTTAAATAAATATTACAAATGAAAGAATGTAGAAGTAATACAAAAACAGAATATTATAGTGAATGCATAAATTTAGAAATGTCGTAGACCTCATAATAGTAAATATTGTATAATTTGACTACTTCTAAAGCAAATGTACCACATTGACAATCCTTGTTAAAAATGCTAGATGTCTGGTTCAAAATGAAGACTAGATTATACTATTCATCAAGTCTTTGCCAGGTTTCTATACATTGTACCCAAAGCTCATTATAATATCGTCACTTGGTTGTTACATGGAGTACCTTCGTATCTACTCTTGGCGCTAAGACTTTCCCTACTTCCCTATTTTTCGGAAAGTGGACACCCTGACTACATCAGGGCCTTGATTTAGTGACTAGCATCATGCCATTATCTGGCTTATCTCACGAGTAATACAGCCGCACTGCGTTTAGGAATATGCTTCTGCACATTGGACATTTATTAGTCGAAAGGGCACACTTAGCACAAGCCACCACATGGCCGCACGGGACAAAGACAACGTTACGTTCTTCAGCATAACATATTTTGCACATTTTAGAGTCATCAATTTTGTTTTCTTCTTCGGTGCTTGACGTAGTTTCCGCGGGGGGAGCTGAAGATTCCGCTTCCTTTTCCTCTTTAGGAGCGGGTACTTGACAAGCCTCAGACAGAACTTTTTGCACATATTCACGTCCTTTTACGAGCTGAACATACGCACACCGATCAAACCACCGCGCATGCTGTTCCCAGGGCACATCGTCATTTTCCCAATCTTTTAACCCTCCGTCGCAATAAAAGCATTTCGTCTTATCACCTTGTCCCGTATAGAAGAATCCCGCTTTTGCTAAATCTTCGGGTTTTTGCCGCATACACCTAGGCCAATCTTTGTAGCTACGTAAGCGAGCCGCTTCTGATGCATATTGTCGGTGTACGGGGCCTGGCATTCGAACAACATTGGGAGTTTGAGCATGAACTCCGCATTCATCTTGACCAGTATTAGGTATGGAATCAACCGAAACAGTCCCAGAGTTCGCTTGTTTTCTCAAGAACGGGCACTGCGGAGCCCAGCGCTGGTGGTCAACGGCAGGATCGTCTCCAACTTCCCATCGCATAATTTCAACCTTACAAAATGCACAGCGTACTTCATCGCCTCTTCCAAGGTAATAGAATCCGTTATTTGCTAGTCGCTCAGGTGACAAAAACGTGAGAGGCCATTTCTCAAATGTCTTCAGACGTTCGTCAACGCGACGTAAGTCCGCATCGGAGAAAAAGAAAGTATCGCGATTATCGGTTTTGTCGTCGGAAGTAGCGGGCGGAGATGTTGATGGCGATGGTATTGTTTTATTCTTAAACAACTGTGACATCACTTGTGTGGCTAGTGGTGATGGAGAACCGTTGGTTGCCACTGTAACAAGAGAAATAGATAGTTAGTAAAATTAAAGCACCAAGATCCTTATGTGGTAAATTTTAAAACGAAGTTCATCGAATTAAAAATTGTATTATTAGTAAATGAAAAAAAAAATAGCAGTGTACCAAGTTGTTGAGCTAGACATTTGGGTTAATTGATTATTGGTATGTGATGAACTGGTAAGGTTAAGTTGTAGAACATAGAAACTGGTGAATGTGTGTGCGTTCAAAAACACACATAACAACAAGTCCGCGGCGACCGGCCTGGCTGCGTCATCGACATTCCATTCCCACCGGTCCCCTCCCGCTTCGCCAACCCATCCCCTCTGCGTGCACTCAGTGCGCATGCACTCGGTGCCCACAATCAATTTTTTTATCTCCCACCCCGCCTTTTCTGATTAAAGTACATTAATTTGCAAAAAATGCTACTCTCTGCAAATCTGTTTCTAATGAGGGGAATGTATTGATCTAGTTAACATTGTCACTTAGAAAACAAATTGGTAAATGAAGGTTTTACAGGGCTCTTCGTATAAATTATTTAAATAATAATGATATATTAATAATAGCAATTAAAGTAACGGATAATGTTAGTAAATGCAGCAAATGAAAATTTTAATAACAACATGATAACAGTAGAGCAAACAAATAGATTCCCGCCTTAACTTAATCATGAATTTGGTTTTACTAATATAATAATCAAAATCAATTGGAAGCTGGATGAGAAAGGCGGAGGACCGGGATGTCTGGCGCAAAATGGGGGAGACCTATGTCCAGCAGTGGACTGCAATAGGTTGAAGAGAAGATAATATAATAATCCGCGGGAAATCATTAAGGGAGGCTTTCGTTCAATAGTGGACGGTCGAGGTTGTAATGATGATGATGAATAAATGAATATAATAATGCATACTCGTGTTGGATTATCGCATAAACAAACATAGATGTCGACATATAGCTGAGGTAAAAGAGTTTGACCTACGCATTTATGGGCAATGGCCGCCCATTGCTAGAATAACACTCGGATCGATAGTTACCATTTCTGTTTTTGCAATCCACTAAAAGCGGCATTTTGTATTTGTATTGCTTCTCAGCACAATCATTTACGTAACACACCAAATGTACATTGCCACAAATGACTTCACTTCTTGTAAGGAAAGTTGACTTATTTCAGACTGAGTTAATGGCGTTCGACCGAATGCAAGCATCGTTGGCTACTCGTTTGTATCGTCTGACGACTGCAATGACTACCCTTATGGCGCATGCGTAGTTTTAAAGAGGGTTGGAAATTGCCTATGTGGGGTGCCCAGCTGTGTTTCGACCCCGATTATTATTACATTTTGGTAAAGTTTATATATTAGTTTACAATTCCGTTGTATTGTACACATTTTAACCTAATATAATTGTAATTCCGTTTCTTACGTCGGAAGGTTAAAATTATGCCTGCAAAGGGTAACTTCTACAGATTTCTAGTTTAGTAGTTATTAAAAAAAATATAAGGAGACCACCGCGACACGGGACCAATATACATTATAAATATTTACATTCTATAATCAGCGAGAGGGCTAAGGGCAACGCGGGAGAGATGTAATTCTCAATCAGGCAAGCGACTGAGGCGACGTTGCCATGCCGCACATCGCTGCGACCGGATTTCATTCATATCTGAGACGCGGCGTTGCCGTCCTCAGCGGAAACCGCGACCACACAGCGTAAAAAAGGGCCTTTGGAATGTGGCAGTACTGCGGGCCTATGACCAAATAAAAAAGTAGACGAAAGTAGTCGCGGAATGCAGACAGTACATCATGCCCCATATATTTTGAACGATGTTTAAATTATGCGATTAAACATGTTTAATATAGGGTGTACCAGCGAAGTGTTTAGCAACACTAAACTCTTCGAAAATTACCTAATTATTGTAGAATGCTGAAATAGCAAATGTAATACTAAAATTGTGGATGATGTGATCTTTTTTACAAGTTACTACTTAAATTTTAAATTACGGAAAGTCAAATGAGAGAAATGTTATTTAGCAAGTGTTTTATAAGAGCGACGAGAGGCGGCGCCTCGAGAGTTAGCAGCGTGGGGAAGGGAACGGGGCCGTGTTCTCATGCTTATGGGTGGTCTGCGCTCGGCTTTCGAATTCCAATGGTTCGCCTGTAGCGCCTACGCGCCAGGCTATCTAGGTATGTGAGTAATAAGTTAACGTTGTTTCAGAATAGGACTATTTATGAGAGAAGAGGGAGAACTTAGTTTTTTTACCAAAATAATCACGTCGTGCGTCGAGTAATAACGTGGCGTTGTTCATGTGAGGCTAAAATAGCGGGTAACAATGAATACGTGAATGAATTTTATGGTTGTTGGTTTAACATAAACAAACTGTGGGTTAACTCATAATGAAGGCTGAAAAAATAAACTTATGGGAGCCAGGAAACGGTGTCAGCGGAAGCAGACATCCGCCAGATGGAGCGCATTCATACCGAAACAGCATAGTGTTGATAATAGACAGGCGAAAGTTTTTATTGCCGAACTGAGTTGTCCTTTGATTAAAGACTTAATATTTTATCAGATTGTGCAGTAATCTAGGAATTAGAATAAATATAATGTTTTTATACTAAAAAAAAACACAATGCCATAAGTTGTGTTTGTATTTTTATATGATATTAAAATTCTATAATATGACTTGTTTCTATATATGTAATGAACTGGACCCATATTTATTATTAATCAATATTTACTAAGGTCTCCCCACATAATGTCATACATAATATTGGCCTATTAAGTAGGTAGCATATTATGTATATAAAAAAAAAACAAAAAACTTATAATCAATAAAAAATATTGAAGTCATACTTTAAACTATTTATATAGGTATTTAAAGAAAATTGTAGCTTAAAATCGTAATTATGAAGTTATTTGAGTAGTGACAAAAAAAGACACTAGATGGCACTATTTTACTTGTGTTTAATTTACATACCTATATTATCTTTAAAGAAATAAATATAAACAGACAGTTTCATATAATTGATTAGGTTGATAGATAAATCACCCACAGATTACTTCATTTAAAAATATGCAAATTTAAATAAATTTGTTTTATTTACTTAATACCATAGAGTTACTAAAACAACTAGCTAATAAATTAAATTGATTCTTAATGTAGATACACTATATTTTTAAATTTCCCTGGTTTAAATAATTAATAGCATGGCATATCAGAAAATAGATGGCGCTAGTAGTCTCTATTCAACACAAAACAGAACTTACAAAAGCATTGGTGAACATAAAAGAAATGCAAAATACTGAATTTTACTTTAAAAATGTGTTGAAATGTATTCTAATATCTGAAGGCATGGCAAATTTAGATAAATTAGGTAATTTATACTAACAGTACATTTATATTTAGACAGTACTGTTTGTAATACAGTATGTTTTAGTTATTCATTTGTGATAGCTATTCAATTATATTCTAATCAAAAAATATATATTATTCATGGGTTAAATATCTGGTAAGCTGAAATCCTATACAAACCCAGAAGGCCCCATGTGTTGTTCATTACTTCAAGGCCAAATTTAGCAAACTATCACAAAAAAGCCATGATAGGGATTTGGCATGACTTTTAAAAACTTATCTCCAACCAGTCATATTATTATAGTAAATCAATAAGCCAATAAACAATGATTAAGATGTAATAAATGTAAAATTCATGTATGTATTAAATTATACTATGAGATTTAATACAAGGCGAGTGATTGTTTTAAGCAAGACAATAATTAATGAAACTTAATTTAGACTACACACAGTTAATTTAATAGTGCCTTAGTGTAACACCAAACTGTTGCATTATAACTAATAACTGTCTGATTTTTACAAATATTAATAATGACAGATATTTTCCTTCTTTAGCATGTATATATTTGCAACAGGATAAATGTAATCTGTTTGAGGCAAGGCCAACATATTCAATTGAAAATAAAGATTTAACGCTAGAAACATGAAATTCAATGCATAAAATTTAAATGTGAAAAAAATCCAATATGAAAAATAAATAACATGTTCTTAAAATGATCCAATACATTTGAAAAGACTGTTTAATCTAGAAAACTTGAGGAAAACCAAGTGACGGTTATTGGTTTCAGAAATATCTACCCACGTCAAGTTAGTAATAAAAGAAGTGACGTCGGCGTTGTTCCAAATTAAAACATATGGAAAACAACAGGTTAAGCGTTTCACCTTTTATTGAATCCATTGTATTCCAAACGGCGTTAATCACTGAAGTTTATTGAACCACATCCAATATGATAACACTGAAGTTATTATTTGTCTGGTCCTCACTCTCACTTGCATAGAATAACCTATAATTCCAGCACAACACTACAATCCTTCATGAGCGCGAAACTCGCAACTAAAGTACGGACGGACGGCGGACACCGATTACGTCACGTGTTGACGTTCAGAAACTGGCAGTAAACGAATGAAGAAGCGAGCGAATGTGGCGCTGCGCTGCGCGACGTCTTGTGAACAGTGTTTCCATTATAATCGTTTAAATATACTACGCAAGCTTAAAAAATCGTTTATCTGATAAACCAGATAAAAAATAGTGACGTATCTTATAAGCTAGGAAGGGAAATGAAATCGTCATAATAGCTATACCAGTGCAGAAAAATATACTATATTATAATATTTTATACGCAAGTTTTGTCTGTGAAAGCCGTGGCAGTCTATAATGAAGGCATCACTTAATCATGTATTCATGTGTGTCAAATACTGTAATTGAATTTACTAAGTGTACGTTCTTGTTGGTTGTCCAATAAATAAGATAAATAAAAATAATAAAAGGTTTATTAATTGTTCCTTATAGTTAAACATATTTCAGCATATAATCACCGCGATTCACGCTACGCTTTGTGCTGTGGTCATAGAATAAGATTATTTAATGATCAAACTTTCTTTCCGAAAATAAAAATTATTATTAAATTTGTTTAGGTCCTATCTCGATTGTGCGAAAACGTATTTAGTATTATAACTACAGAATACGTAAAACTACAAAATTAGTAAAAGAATACTGCTGGCAACATTAAAAAGCATGACGTTTTACGCTACTATGAATAGGAAGTACGTTCTATACAATTCTCATTTTAGTACCGCATGAAATACGAACTACTCTAACGAGGGACGGCTGCTCAGATCTCAGATGACAGCCTCATCATATCAGCTGTTCTTGTCAAACACACGTATATTTTTCCATTCAATTAATCAACGTTTGCCTAAGAATAAAAAATAAATTTATTGCCATCAAAAGCAATTTCAAAGTATAATATAAAGGTAAATTTAATTGCTTTGTTGAAATTGGCTGGATATTTTCAACATACGAGTATTTCACTTTTGTATTTTGCGTAGGTAATTTTCATAAAGGTTCATATACCACTACATTTTTTAAAGAAAGATTTTA
This sequence comes from Leucinodes orbonalis, assembly GCA_019425675.1. Taxonomy (NCBI): domain Eukaryota; kingdom Metazoa; phylum Arthropoda; class Insecta; order Lepidoptera; family Crambidae; genus Leucinodes; species Leucinodes orbonalis. The sequence goes on from PQWD01007120.1 coordinate 28,608, forward strand.
ATTCAAAGTATGCATTGTTTTAAACTGTTAACGCACTTGCCGAAGTCCCAGGTACTGCATTTTCGCCATTGTCTTCAGGAGCGTTGTTTTCTTCGTCCATTACATAATTTTGATGCACTTGTATTTTATCATCTCCATGTTGCATTTAAAATTTAACGTATCACAAAATCAGTTCTTTAAATTTTGCCAGCACTGTAAGGAATGACATATGTTTTTTTTAAAGACGTAAATGAGAGCTTTCTATTAATTATAAGTATCTGATAGATGTGTAGATATGAAAACTTAAATAAATACTGGAAAAATTACGAGTATGTGTGAAGTCGCGACTAGCGGCGTCGTTGCAATGGAACTGCAGTCTAGATCGAGATAGGTATAACCATAATATTACGTAAATCAAACGTAGGACTCCGTCACTTTATTAGTCAGGTGTGTGGGTCTTGAGTCTGTGATCACCTTAGTACTTATCTAGGTACCTATATAGTCTTTTCTATATAGGTGTTCTAGTCTCTTGCACAATATAAGAAATAACAATAATAAAATGAGCTAATCGGAAAATAACGCATTTCAGTACCCTCTGGTCTTGCAAATGGACATGGGCAGCGGTGTCATTTACCATCAGATGAGCCGTTTGCCTGCTATAGCATAAAAAATCGTAGCGTGGCTTAGGTATGTAGATTTACTTACCTATAGACAAAATGGTTCGGTATCATCAAATAATTTTACTAATCTTATAATGAGGTAGGTAAGTAGCTGATAACATCTAGGTAAAATCATACTTGTAGGAGTACTAATTACTACATTTACTGTTTTAAGATTTATCGCTAGTTCTACACACGGTTTTAGTTTTATTCATGCTACAATATATTATTGTATGATAATGAATGTGTAGTATTGAAATGGGAGAAAAAGATATTACAATAAAATATGTGAAAAACGTTCCTAAGATAGTCAAAATCGTCCAAAAAAACTGAAAATAGATGCACACTGTGAAGATAACTTTTTGAATGAAAACAGTGAAAATACCTACCAAGTAATTAATGACTACGAGCACATCGTCACCTTTAAAAAGACCTTGAAGATTTTTTATGCTAACGCGAGAAGTATTGTAACACCAGGAAAATTTGATGAACTGCAGTGCACTCTTAGGGCAGTCAAAAGCATAATTCACGTCATTGTAATAGTTGAAACCTGGATTAAATCAGATGAAGAGGCCAAACGCTTTTCCATTCCTAATTACACCCACTACTTCAATCATAGAATATCTGGAGAGGTGGTGGTGTCAATATACGCTCATAATGACATGAACACTGTCACCTTGAAGATACTTGTTTGGCTGGAAACCATTTCCTCTGGGTTCACATTGAGAAACTATGCGTGGACATTGGAGTAGTATATAGGAAACCAGATGTGGCTCTCAATTTATTTTTAGAAGAATTTGGCAACCAAATAAGCAAACGCAAAAGGGCAATTGTCGTAGGTGATTTCAATTTGAACTTATTATCCAATGACCGTGAAATCCACAGTTATAAAGAAATCCTGCAAGAAAATAATTACAAATTAATTAATAAAGTCGACGAAAAATACAGTACCAGAGACACTAATACAACGAAAACTATTATTGATCATCTTTGCACTAACCTGCACAAAAATCATTTTCACCTAGCAATTATGGAATCATCACTTTCTGATCATAAACTATACATTGAAGTCAAAAAGTTTGAACCACAACCACTAAAGAAAATTAAGTATGTAACCATAGATTACCAAAATCTTCCCAATATATTAAAGAATAGTACTGAATCAAATAGCCCCAATTACAACAAACTGGAAGAAAAGTTATTAAACTGCATTCAAGACAGTAAAATTACTAAAGAAAAGGTTTTGAACGCCCCTCAACAAGACTGGATAAATAAAGAAATTATCAATGGAATAAATAAAATAATCTATGGATACAAATGAAACAAAACCCAGAAAACAAAGAAATAAAAGAAAGTTTTATAAAAAAAAGGAATGAAGTCGCAAAAACTATAAAGAAAACTAAAGGCAAATACTATGAAGAAGCTCTTACAAGCCTTAAAAGAAAACCAGCTAAAATGTGGCGGTTAATCAATATACTATCGAACAATAAAGAGACTAAAGGAACATATCCATCTAAATTAATTAATGACAACGGCCTTTTAGTGAACAACTTGGGTGAAATCTGTGAAGTATTTAATGAATATTTTGTTGGTGTTGGTTCGATGTTAGCAAATAATATAATACAAACAACAAATCACGGTAGTAGCTACGGATGCGCTCCTGGGCCTACTGGCTCACATAGTTTAAGTAATTTCGCTCCGGCAACAGAAGACGAAGTTTCAAACATAATAGATAGCCTAGATCCGAAAACCAGCCCAGGTTTAGACGGTATAACGGTTAAAGCTCTAAAATGCGTAAAAAAATTAATCATCCATAATCTTACCAGCTGTATCAACAGATCTTTGGAGCTGGAATCTTTCCCGACAGTCTCAAAATAGCAAAGGTTACACCAATATTCAAATCTGGAACAAAGTCAGATCCCGGAAATTATCGCCCTATATCAGTATTACCGGTGTTATCAAAGGTGTATGAAAAAATAATTTATAATCGCTGGCAGAATACCTTGCATTGAATAATTTTCTTTATACAAAACAGTATGGCTTTCGTCCCAAATCAAACACATTGTCAGCAACAATAGATCTAATAACCAACATAAAGATGAGCATAGATAAGAAACAGATCGTGATGGGTGTATTCATTGATCTAAAAAAAGCCTTCGATACTGTAAGCCATAAAATACTGATACAAAAACTCGAAGACATGGGTCTGGCAGGTAGTGTACTTTCTCTTTTCAAATCTTATCTTAATAATCGCCAGCAAGTTGTCAAACTCAATAATTCACAAAGTTCTCCTAAAGTAGTGTCCTTTGGCGTGCCCAAGGCTCAATCCTCGGACCACTATTATTCTTAATATATATAAATAATTTGGGTAGCATTGGCCTAACCGGTGACGTAACATTTACGCGATGACACCTGCCTCTTCTATGTTGGTGATTCAATTGAGGCAATAACTTTAAAAGCTCAAAATGATTTGAACTTATTGACAGATTGGCTAAACAGAAATTTATTAACAATCAATATAAGTAAATGTAGTTATATGATATTCGCAGCAAAAAATAAAAAAATTGACGATCATGTTCCCTTAGTAATAAATAACATCAAAATTAAAGAGTCAGAAGAAGAGCGATATTTAGGGCTGCATTTGGATCGTAAATTGACCTGGGTGCCACATATTCTGAAAATAAAATCAAAATTAATATCTTTAATGGGCATGATAAGGGCCATTGCTCACTGTCTGCCAAACCCTATACGATACCTAATTTACAATTCCATGGTTAGACCGCATATAGATTACCTAATAGAGGTATGGGGTACTGCAGCTAAAACCAATTTGTCCGCACTTCAGAGAACTCAAAATAAACTCTTAAAAACGTTATTTAAGTTTGATTACTTTATGTCAACAGAAAAGCTATATAGGAAACTTAAAGTTATGGATATATCCCAATCTTATAAATATCATACCTGCATATTAGTGAGAAGGATGCTAAATAAACAAATACACACCAAAATAAATTTATCCAAAAAAACTCCAGTTCATAAAATGAAATTAAGACGACACAATGATATTCAATTAATAGTACCGCGTACGAGTATGGGCAAGAAATCTATATTATATGAGGGTTCGCAAATGTATAACAAACTACCAAAGAATATAAAAGATTCGGGGTCAATGCGCACATTTAAAAGACTCCTAAAATCCCATATTGCCATTGAATAAATATTTATTTATTTATTTATTACCACATATATATATATATATATATATATATATATTTCATACATTAATCTAAAATATACGTCTATGTATTCATTACATTACACAATTATACGTAAGTATCTTAATTACTTAAGTATTGTAAACAAAATAAATAGAGAAGCATTAACTTATTGTAGTGCTCATATATAACACTGGTTTATGTTTTATTAAGCTAGTTATATACAAATCAAATATTTATTATATATCAAATTATATGTTCAGCATAGTAAATTCATAAAAATAACAGCTAAGCGATATTAAATGACCATTATATGGTTATTATATTTTGTTTGGATATGTTTTTGTTATATATTTAGTATCTAGAAAAATACAATTAGAACAACATTACAAATATAATTGCATTTGTAAACTGTGAAAATTTTCTAACCACGCTCTATCACACAAGCCTCATCCAGTAGCGCATTATTCCGTGTCAAAATGACATTTACGAGTGCGCTGCCGAAGTCACTCCGAATGTCTCCGTAAAAATACGACTGTGAGTCGAATGAATATTTGTAGCTGCTAGTGTGTATACTTGTTTTCATGCATTTCATACTACCTGCATTGTTGTTTGTATTTTATGTTGTACGAGTAGCCCTAAAACTTACACAGAATAATATGTACATGTATTCAGTAAGTGAATTGTAATATTTTTGGATACAATAAAGATCTTAACCTGATATTATACTTATTCTAACGTTGAGGCACAATTAGAAATAAAGCGCGAACGACAAGAACCCAACCTAATAACTAAACTTATGTCCAAAATTCCTTACAGATATTTGCATAAAAAATGGATTCGGCAGATGGCTTGGCATTGATGGAGGTAGATAAATTTAAAAAAACTTTAAAAGTTTGGCGTTGTGGCAGGTGCGCACGCAGCTTGCTCGTGCGCGGAGTCAGCCGGCATCTGCCCTTCCACGTGCTAAGCAGCTGTCGCCCTCATCTCGATACACTCGTCCCGATTCACCCCCTCACCGATTTTTTCCTACGAAAGATAGTTTTGATTCAATGTCGACTACATTAAATCATTAAAATAGCGTACATGTCGACGTTATTTAAATTTTCGGAATTTTTCTAGGATATCTCTTGAAATTTTATCATCTGGTATTCGGATAGGAGTAATCCGGATCGAGTAATTTGAACTTGCATTTTCTTAGAAAAGAGCCTGTGCATTAGATAAACGCTAATTAAGAAAGTGTTGCTATATAACGAAACTACTTACCTGGTGACAAAAAGATTTCTTAGGTACAGGGCTTCATACTGTTATCTACCAAATTGTCATTATAGGTAAGTACGAGTATTGTAAAATATTGTTTTCATAAGGTAAATTTGGAAAGTTCCCAACGCACTTATTGCTTGCACCTACCCTACAAACAAACACAGATGATGGTATCGTGATTGGCAATACACTGCAAGTTGTCCTAAGTACTGGGTTAGCTAGCATTCTCTTCAATATTCTAACAGAGGTTCGTATTTGTTGCTGAGGATTTTGTAAGGTTTAAAAAGCCATCAAGAATTCGTACAAATGTAACGGCTAATGCCGAAGTGCGGCTAACTAGTTTTTCCCGGCTACAAACTAGTGCAGGCCGTCACATGCGATAAACTACAGCAAACGTGCCAAACATGTACTCACTTTTTATGTAGGAGATCACTTGCGTGAGTCCCATCTCTCAATATACTTATTGTCTTTACAGACATGATGCATAATTCTTCCTATTCCAGCCTAAAGAAACTAAATATCCTCATGTATGTATGTAAACATCAAAAGTCTATCCATCAATTATTATCTAGTGAATAAATTTATTTTTTTTGAAATTCAGGGATTTAAGTTTATAAGATTAAATAATACTTTCGAAATGTGATACAACAATAATTCCATAATGTGAAATTTATAAGCATAGCGTGTGTTGATGAATAAATTGGAAAAGTGAATAATTCTGGCAATATTTAAATATGCAGGTAACCATCGGGAGCAAGGATAAATATTTGTCTAGTATAGAATCAAGGACCTTAGTCTATAGATAATTAAGATTTAAATTCCAAACCGCAAGATATTAATGAAAATAAAAAATACAGGGTTTCAAGGCGAATGTTGCCTCAGCACAAACCAACCATTCGACTGAGATCGAAAACACGCTCGCTTGTGTTTTCGATTTTGCTTTATAGTTTCCCTAGTAGACTTTTTGTCACTGCCAATATTCTGATAAGGTTAATTTTCTTATGCAACAAGTTAAAATTCAACACTTATCAACATATTAATTATTTAAATGTTACTTAAGCATTGTTCCATCGACAAGTGTATTTATAATCTTGTTTAGTATTTTTAAATGATTGAATGCGAAACAACAGCAAAACTACTCGTATTAGTTGACTCTTCAGGTTTTTGATAAAAACCCGCATATTGAATTGGTAAAATCGTTAAATTTAACAAAATATATATATTTCTATGGCAATATTTCTAAATATAAAAACCTTCGGCAGATATACCTTTGAACAGGTTACTCATAGGTTCACAAGACGTTCTTAAAGTTATGATTTTGTCATTTGGAATGAATAAGGTGTCCTTCTAGTTTATGAATTGGTATTGTAATAGGATAGGGCTGCAGACGTATGGTAATAAATGCATATTTTAATGAATGAACCCGGCTCGACGCGGAGCCCGCGGCGTTCACATCGTGACTTTTAACAATGTTAAAGAGCAATGGAATTCTCACAGAGCAGCCAACTCTTAGATAAGTAGGTATACCTATGATAAGCTGTTCTAATAGGCACTGTTTATGCTGTATTATTAATTACTACTGTGCAACTGTAAAAATAAATTAAAATCCTTAATTAATTATAAATTACCTACTTGTTTAATATGTTCATTTTTTTGCTAAGGTAGGAACAACAACAGATATAAACTAAATCATCCGTAAAATAGCGTAAGACTTTAAATGTTTATCCTAGGGTACACACCATTTTTAACAAAAAGTAGCAAATATGCAAAGAAGAACGGAGAAGCAAAAAGTTTTATAAAGTACCTATATGTAATAAATCTTTTAAATGAACTTAATGTTCAGTCAGAAATGTCAGTGTGGAAGCAATCTTATTAAAGAATCACATCATCTCTACATAGTATAAAATAAAGTCGCGTTTTCTGTCTCTATGTGCGTTTAAAATAAAAAGATTCATCAAAATAATGTACTAAGTATTTTATACATTAAAAAGGTCTACAGAAAATTCCGCGATGGTATATAAACATCTTTTATGGATATGCCACAATTTTTTTGTCATTTACTTTTTACGGAAAATATAACTAATTTTCGAAGCGATATCTGGGGGCACGGCAGTGCCCCCGCCAAGTCGAGCGCGAAGCAAACACTGTCGTACCATCCTTTACAGGATCCATTTCGCCGCATTTTCAGGCCCCGATTTGAGAACCTTTGGATAATACCAGAGCGCTGAAATTTTCGTCATCTAGTAAGATATAATAACTTACTTTAAATCCAAAATTTCAAGTCTGTAGGTCATTTAGTTCCGACGTTAAGCGAAAGCAAAGTTTCGCATTTTCGACAGACACTCACTCACTCACTCATGATCATCAAAATAGAACTAGTACTTCCCATTAACTCAGAAAGCTGAAATTCGGTACAGAGTTAGGGTTTAATGGCTACATAAAGGGAAAACTATGAAAACTTCGAAAATCGAACATCTGGAGTACCCGGTGACCCTGCTTAGATAACAAAATCATCAAAATAGAACTAGTACTTCCCATTAACTCACAGAGCTGAAATTTGGTACAGAGTCAGGGTTTAATGGTTACATAAAGGGAAAACTATGAAAACTTCGAAAATCGAAGATCTGGAGTACCTGGTGACCCTGCTTAGATAACAAAATCATCAAAATAGAACTAGTACTTCCCATTAACTCACAGAGCTGAAATTTGGTACAGAGTCAGGGTTTAATGGTTACATAAAGGGAAAACTATAATAACTTGGATAATCGGAGATCTGGAGTACCTGGTGACCCTGCTTAGATAACAAAAGAGCCCAGCCAAACTATAAAAGATTGACATACCGCCTTTAAACAATATATATTTAACATGGTGGGCCGCTTCATCCGACGTCAAAAATCGGGGGGCACGGTAGTGTCCCCGCCAAGTCGAGCGCGCTAGACCAATACAAACAGACATGTTGGTGCACACAAATATTTGTAGGTACTGCCCGGGGATCGAACCCGGAACCCTTGGTGTAGTAGCCGACGTTTCAACCATTACACCCAATGGGTCGTCTAATATTCCTTTCAAGTTTCTACAAAAAGAAGTAAAATCCCACCAAAAACATTCTGTAAAAAATCTAGCCAAGTCTCGATGGAGCTGCTTGATTATCTCTAAAAAGTAATGAAATCAAGACAAAGACGTGCCAAGTCTAAGGTTCCTTACTGCAATTAATTAATTATTATGGTTAATGTTGTGTGACTTGGCCGTTGAACATTCTTTATACGTTAGTGGCTTTATCGAGCCTACAATCGATGGGCTATTGAATCACCGTTTTCCAAGTGGCAAATTTGTACCGTCAATGGGTAGCGGTTCTGGCGACAGATTGGTGCAATGGTGTCATGAACACCTAGTTTTGTATCCTTGTGTACTCTTCAACGGCCAAGTCACACAACATTAACCATAATAATTAATTAATTGCAGTAAGGAACCTTAGACTTGGCACGTCTTTGTCTTGATTTCATTACTTTTTAGAGATAATCAAGCAGCTCCATCGAGACTTGGCTAGATTTTTTACAGAATGTTTTTGGTGGGTTAACCTATACAGCATTAATGCTTATCCAAATTAAATACCTTAAATACATTGTTGATTTAATATAGATAAAATATGTAGCCGCCGAATACCAAATAAATATTCGGCGCACCTCTAGTACCTTTAAATAAACAAAATTAAATTATTTTTAAAAAATGTTAACTGTGTTATCTATGTTACAGGAAACTGATAGAAGAATAAAATTTGGTCTACTTTTATAGGCATTTAAACGAAAACGTAGGTATTGCGTAAAATCAGCTTACGTTAGGTAAGTAGGTAATGTGTTAACGATAAGTTGGAGGATGGATGGATTTTCCGCCAGTCTGGTCGCTTCTGCAGTTGCTGTAGCAGTCTTTGATAAAGTTAAACACCGAGCGGCCCAATAGCAGCTCGCAGTGTGGTATGCGGCCTGCTTTCCCAGAACTTCGCTCTGAGACTGCACCACTTGTACAGTTGCCGTATATTTGTGCCCGTTGGACTTTGGACTCGCCGTATTCCATTTGTAATAGACGCCATATTTGCCTGCGCTGGCAATGTTTAACTGATCCGCGGTCGGTTGTTTCTTCCTATGTAGAAAGCACTGCCAGGCTAGGTTGAAGATTCAATATTTTTAACATCACTTTTTAAATATCTTCCTTGAACAAAAGCCAAAGTATCATGAATGGTTAATTTTTTTTTCGTTAAAATGGCAAGAGGAAAATTTTATAGGAAATAAATTATTTGATTTTTTCAGGTTTCATCAGTATCAGGTTTTACATTACCAATACTACTGTACCTATACTATACTAGTATCAGTTACCTCAATGATTTAGGATTTTCTTGATTAGATCGATATGATTAAGGACGTATTTAATCTACCTACGAGTACATCTCAAACTCAGCAACTAGGATCTTCAAGAAGGACCGGCAAGTAACTCGATAGTCCCTCTTTTAAACTTCATATTATTACACAGTTTTGTCATTTACCTACACGTAACTTACCAAACAATAGTTTATTACAAAGATTTTGTAACTGGAACACTATGTGCAGGACCATCTTTATCTGATAACAATATTGACTAATATAAGTCTATTGTCTAGTACCAAACCTTTCTTCTTAAGGATTTTTTGGAATTTTCTATTTAAACTGGTGAATGGGCGATTCGTCAAGATTTTGTGGTACTTTATTTAAAAACTTTATGCCTGTTCCAACAAATGATTTTCCTTCTTTATTAACTTGACGGAAAGCTTACAAAACTTATCTCAATAGTATGATACATAAAAACTTTAAAGTTAAAATAAGGGGTTCTGAACTTGCCTCGATGTAGTTTACTCAGTTTTTCTCATCTTGGGGTAAACGATATTTAAGAAGGCAATGAAAACCACTTTTATGTTACCAAGGTTAATACAATTTGCATTTTTCTAATAAATCATTTAAATAGGGACCAATTAAAATTAATGTTTGAGCATGAATGTGTTTAAGAACTTTTAACATTAGGTACACTTACCAACACACTACCGCGTCATTTTCTAATTGAATTCACTATTAAATTAGAAAATGTTACCAAATCATGTCACAATGGAGGCGACGCACAATACAATATTTTTTCCTATCCAAATCCGTTACATTCCATTCCCTGAAGCTGCGACCAGGGCTCGGAGCTATCTCAGCGAGATTTCGAAATTCCAAGAAAGGTACAGCCTTATAAATTATCTCAAAAGCGCCGACGCGGGCCTACAGCCAGAATGGTTTTTTTACACCACAGGTAGGCTGGCGCTAAGATGGCAACGGAATTTATACGATACCGAACCAATTTTGATACTTTATCGTGGTAATATTAAACTGGTTGTGGTAATATTAAAAGAAAACGGTCAATACAAAATATTATCTAATCAAGATAAACAAATACCCATTTATTAAAAATGATGATTAGTATTTATTTGCTCAGTGATTTACAAATTTTTAAAGTTTAATATATTAGCAATGGAAAATTTAAAACAATGTAAATATCATTAACAAATGGACTGTTCATTTTGTTTATTGTGAGTATTAAGATATCTAAGGGATTTTATTTAAACTAATGTATTTCATTTGTGAATGAAATAAATCTATGTGAGATTCTTTATTTGCGGATAAGTAAATCTTGCTTAAAACTTGTCTTATAGCAGTTTGTTGAACCGCAAGTATCAAGTATGTTAACACGGCCCCATATCTCCTACACAATTTATATAAAAAGGCGCGTGGTGCACGCGTGAAGCAGATTTCTTGGAAATAGCACTCTTGAAACAACAGAAGGCATTCTTGGGCCGGGCCCTGAAGGTCGCTTCTACTAATAATAATGCGTTTTGTGGCTCCCTTACAGTAAACAATACACGTTGTATTTATGTAGGTTGCCATAGCAACATAAATACTGCTATTCATAAATATGATAGGCGTGCAAGAGCGATTAAGAGAGTTTAAAGTTTACTTGGTTCAGTAAACATGACTATATATATGTATAACTATATATATTTCAAGTAACTGAAATATCATTTTAGGAGATAATTGTCTACATCTTGTACAAGACATGCGAGGCGGGAAACTTTTCAATCTATTGGTGGCTACTTGGTAAACGTTTTTCTATACTAATTGAAAAATTGATTCAACAAACATCTTGAATGTTGAATAAAAACAATGTATATATAATATTTTATTTTTTTAATTTTCTCATTGCGATTGACATACTTGAGACAAGTCTGTGAAAAGAAGTTTATGTAACTTGGCGTTGTGAGTTTACATGTAAGTTTATAGGTTTGGAGCCTGATTTTAAAATTAAATATATTTAAGTGCAAATAAAAAAAACTACCTACTTATATTTTTAACTGAAATTATGTTTGAAAAACACTTTTATAATAGTAAAACGTGTTCTTATTTATTTAAGCGATTGGACAATTGAAAACTTGATAGCGTAGCAACTAATAGCACTATCGTAATGGTCTATCGTGGAATGGATGAACAATAATAGTATATCAGCCGGTAACCATAAAGTTCGAAAAGGCACAATCCTGTAATGGCACATCATGTACTGACTTTATTTTACTTCTTATATCTATTTAGCATTAGCATTAAAACTATTGTATCCCCAAACGTCAATTCAACTACATTAAACTGTTCCAACGATCATAAAGCATCTGTTAGACGTTAAAGATCGCGCGAACTATGAAACAACGGCTCTTTGGAAATTTATGTTCGCAAATATAGTTTTTGTTCTAATAGTATTACAGTTGATTTTCTAATAGTTCTATGAAACGATCGGATGGTGTGCTATGGAATTTGGGGCATAGCGCTGAGTCAACGCCGATCCAATCCCTTTTCCGAGTCGGAGGTGGATAATCACGATAGAGCCCACTACTCGGATATATGTATACGGGTACCTAATTGTACTCAACAGAATCCTTATTAGTTACTATTCCTCTAAGATTTATTTTTGTTTGACTTTAAAAACCACTCCGGTACTACTGTAATATGATAAAATTGGTAAATCATGTGAAGTTTTGGGCATGACGTTATTGGTCTAGTTTTCAAACATCTGCTTGCAAGGTATACACATATTTGATGTGAAAATCACTTCTGCAATAGGTCTAATAGCAGGTATTTGAAAATCCAAATTAGACCTTATGATGGTAAAAGAACTCGAATTCGTTAATCTTCTCATAGTATAAATTACAACTGTTGCAATGTTACTTGATCTTAAGGCAAACAAATAAATAATACATGAAAATTGAAAAATGATTATATTGATATTCGTCTCGCGGTCAGTGTCTTTTGGAAGAAATATTTCTCCTTAATTTTTGTAGACGTTGTCACGTAGATACCTACTACTAAATGACATACGTAGGAACACAGTATTCGGTAAGCTGTTATACCTAAAAGGTATTCTTGTGTTATCAATTAATTATTGATTTTCGATAAACAATGAACTAACTAGATGCACAATCTCATTAAAAAAGTCTGTTCTTTGCTTCAGTTGGGCAGAATTTTCATTCATAATCACGTCGATCGCTACATGTCATAATGACCTACTATGTAGTAGTGTGCTCGAGCTTTTGATTTTGTACTCTTTCTGTGACGCGTTATGGACAAAATTTAAATGAATATAATTATTGTTATTTTAATTTTCTTAATATAACAATAATTATACGTATGTGTCATGGGACTCATGGGGCTCGCACATTTTTTGGTGGACGTTTCTTCGTGATTGTGCATCTACCTAATTTATTTTTATCAAAGTTTTTGAGAAATAACCTTTTCGAAACAACTATAAGAACCTTATATTTTTATTACCTACTCTATTCATATCAATAAAATTGAAGTGTCGGTTTGTAAAACTGAGATAACCGTTTTTTACAATGTAAGTAAACAAATGCGTACGATTAAAAATAAAGCGCAGCTCTCGCCGGATGGGCTGCGCGCTTCAACGTGACTTAACTGAAGCGATTTTAATAAAATTTAGTTCGAAGTTAGCTGACACCCTGGGTTAAACACGTAGGCTACGTTTTACTGCGGAAGAATGTCTTATACAACATGCAACTCGTACATAATATCATCATCATCAGCTCATTAAACGTCCTTACCGAGGGGTACGAGCCTACCCGTATAGGGTGTTAAGGCCTTAGTCGTCCACGCGGGCCTAATGCGGATTGGACGACTTCACACACAACCTTCGAATCTCTTCGCAAGCGTGCATGAAGGTTTCCTCACGATGTTTTCCTTCACCGTAAGAGCGGCGGATAACGTACATATATTTTCGAAAATTCGAAAATACATTGGTACGTGTCGGGATTCGAACCTCAGCCCTCCCGGTAGGAAGGCGACAGTCCGCACCACTGGGCCACCGACGCTCCACATAATATATTTTTTATAAATTAATTACCGTCCTACTACAATACAAATTTTGAACGGATCGGTTTTTCTAGATTGTTCGAGATAGAGTGCTATAAGACGTTGTGAGCATTCAAATACACTTTATTGTTAAGATTCAGCACATAAATCAACTCGTATGACATTACACAACTTTATATTTATATCTAATCGTCATAGACTCTGATAGGTACCTAGTACTTAATTGGTATAATAATGCCTTTCCCACGGCATAATCAACGTAGGTTTTTGTTAGAAATGGCAGTATTGATTACGTCCTTTGTATTGTAATCAACTACAAAGCCCGTGCACCTTGATGATTTGAATAATGAGATGATAGTCTTTGATACTTATTTACTACATTTAAGTAAGTACTATACGTTATACCGAAATGCTGGACACATTCACGTCAGTCATTTGATGTTTGAATAACTAATGAAAAATAACTGATAAATGAGTTCATTAAAAGCTCTGTTTTCGCGGGGAAAGCGTTCCGCGAATATGCCGCTAAAATAGAAGCCGTGAATTTGGAATGATAATTTATATGAAATTAAAGGAGATACGTTCCCAGGTGAGAATAAAACCATTTAATTGAAGTTTTTTAACATTTTAATGAAGCAATGGTTTGAACAAGTGTGTAAGAAGAAACTATAAAACACGCAAAGTGGCTTTTACCATAGAACGGAACATAAATATTCAGAAATATACCTTCATTCATTGAGTTTGTTTATGTATATTTTTAATCCTCCCCACTTTGCTTGGTGGAATTAATGACCTTCTGCCAACAGTATTAATGTGTCCGATAGAATAAGCACCGCTTGCAAGTCAGTTGACATCCCGAAAGAAAGATTTCAAGCAACGTGTCTAAAGGGCTACCGGGAGTTGCACTCAAAATTCGGCTTAAAGAGTTACAGGAACTTTTTTCAGTTATACTTTTCGCTTTTGACCGCAGATGGCTGATGGCCATACCTAGATTAATCGGACAAATGCCGAGTACAGACGACTCTTAGTTTAAAACACATATTATTAGGTCGGTATTTTAGCTGATTCCTTACCCCACAACAGTTTTATTGAACAATCAGCGAACAGTTACCGATAGGTTTTTGGTCCTACTCAATAGAGTTTCATAATGATCGAAAGAAAAATCTTACTTTGTAATGTAACATTAAAATTGGGTATTTAAAATTTTAATACCCGAATACTTCACGCAATTCTATGAAACAGCTTTGTTTGGTTGAACTTTAGCCTTACACTTAGGTAATAGACATATATTTTTAAATGAATAAAACATCAGACTTGGCGCAGTGATATCATGCAAAATGCTTGTATACCTACATGAAGTCACCGTTTGCCAATACAAGGCTTAATGCATTCGACCTTATTTTTAAATAGTGTTTGGCCCGTTATCAAAATATTGTATCAACTCCTGCATAAGTAATTTTAAGAAATAAATCCTATTATTTTTTATATTCAGAAAAAATAACGATTATTATAGTGTGAATTCACTACCTACTGTTAAAAATGTCCAGTTCACACGTAACAATATATTATGTTCACAGCCAGCTTCGGCAATGTGAATACATATATAGATTTCATTAGAATTCACCAGTAGGTCTACGGTCTAGGTCAAGTCTATGGTACTGTTAAGTACCCCTCACTAATTTCGGGTAATGGCATGAAAAAGTAGATTTTCACTATCGAAAGTGTTGTCAGCTTAGTTCAAAACTACAGGTACAAATACAAATGTAATAAATATGTATACCAAAATAACATCCGTGTTTAGTTATATTTAATAAGGGCACCGTGAAAAGGTAAATGTAATTTTTGACGGAGTTCATATAATTGTGAATTATCTCTTCAAACTGCCGTAATCTGCTACTAAAAATGTCCAGGCCATTTGGAAAGCAACATCGCGACGTATATCGATTTTATTTGCCAGTTTTCCCTAGCTAATTGTCACAAGTAGAGTTGGTCCTTCGTACCTGTCATTCAAAATCGTTTACTGTTTAGCGCGTAGGTACGTTTTATTGCACTCCAATTGAAGCTAAGTTCAAATGCGAGATTTTATTACCTACGTATATTAATGGCATGGATGTTAAGCGCGACCATGTGGTTGACAGGTATGTGGTAGTCATTGTTGTTTACCAGGTTTATGGTTATAGCAAGGTGAAGGAAGTTTTTTTTACATTAAAGACAATAGTAAAAAAACCTTTTGAAATATTATGTGAGATACCTACCTATACTTACTGATAGACTACATACATGCATTAAAATAGGTAAATGTTCATTGAATAGGTTTCCCTTACCCTAAAAAATAGTCCAGGGAACAGTTAGGGAGAACTTTTGGAATTCCTTCCTTAAGGAGATATCTTCTCAATGTTTTATTTGAGATGCTTGTTTTGAAATAGGTAGATAGATAAATGAAAACACTCTACAAGATTTAAAATGCAATTAACAATGGTAAAAGGTATTGTAAAAACATAACCCTTCTTGGAGTGTCGGATAAAAAGCTATATATTTCTAAGTATTATAATGACATTAAAACTGATCAAATATTATTCAACATATCATTTATTTCAATTACATAGATCCCATAGCTATATAAACCTTTTAGCTTAGTGAATAAACTTTTAGCTTAGTGGACTTCACTTTTATGTTCATAAGAACATAAATGTTAAAATTTCTGGTGGAAGTAGCAAATTATTGTTTAACCATTTTAAATAAGATAATAATATGTACTTAACCGTTTATTAGTTTACAGTATGACTCCATTGAGATCAATATATATTTAAATCTATGCATGACTAGAACGAGTTAGACATCCACGTCTGCTTGTAACGTCCTTCCCAAGGACAGGCCTTCTCACACAGCTTAGCGTGTGGGGAGCTTAGGTGTAACCTGCCACGAGAACCCAGTGGCTTGACTGGCGTACACGTAAATAATACCTTTCCTTGAAATTAAACTATCTTATAGTTAATTATATGTATATATCAAGGTACCATGCCTAAGTAATATTCGCACACAAATTGACCTCACTACATTACTTCATGAGTACTATCCAAAAAAACAGGTTTTGAGTTTGCTTCTAGTGACTATACGTATACCATTATTTTGTATCGAACTGGTTTTTTGTTGCTAATCTCTTATAAACAACTACTCATATCAAACTAAGTTTGCTGCGCAGTATCGTGGTGTAACGCTCTGCTGGAGGTCATCGTGCTGCCATTGCCAAATTTGAAACGAGTCTACGTCATCTCCTTTAGTTACAATCATGCACAATCGTATTTAATCGCCTCATTAGCATGCGCGCTTATCAAACACAGACGAGGAAAATTCTTTAGTTAAGCGGCAATGTACGTTTTGTCTTCAGAACGATCTTTGTTCATAATATGACGGCACGACATTAGAAACTAATAAGAAACGGCAGACAAAAACGGTCACGTCTCGTTTGCTCGCATTGGTCGACGTCTCCTTAAATGTAATACAAAGGGATGTCCAGTTACCCATAACATAACTGGAGGGATTCTAGAATTGCAATTAAACTGTTGAGAATCATATTAGATTCCATGCTTCTTTACAAGTAAAAATAAATACATACAATTTATGTGTTTCTCCCAATTAAATAGTTGTAGCTAAGTTTAGTTGTATGCATACGTTTGAAGTTCCTATTCGTGAACAGTGATTCCACTTCTTAAGGCAAATAATATGTTGTGCTGTTTATTCTTTGTGCCTGTAGTAAATTCCAGTAAGAAAAAGGCACAGCAAGGATAATTTTAAAATGGGAAACAGCTCTAACGAGCATTTGTTTTCGTACGAACATTCAATCGATATATCTGGCTTCTGCATTATTGTTTGCGGCACGTTTCGTAGTAATTGCCTGGCCATGTAACAGGCCAGACGACAACCTCGTTTTCTGTTTGTCCAATCACTCGCGCTATCAAGTTTCTCCGATCACGTTTGCTTATGTACTGTCATTGCCTTAATGTTTAATGTTTTCCCTTAAATCGTCGACAGCCACTGAATGTTTTGGTAGAATCGTTATCACAATTGATAAATGTTTATTTAAGTTTCTTGAATATTTTTGGCATGCATTTTGAAAATTTCCGCCGAAAATTTTAACAAATTCACTTTTGATCGTAAGTGTAGAGGGTTCTTGCGCACGCACTGCATTAGCACAGACGCGCAAGATTGTGTTTCAAGTCTCTCTGCAAGTTGCACAATGGACTGTCTGTACGAAGAATAGCATCAAGCTGTGTATGGTCTACATTATAATACTGAAGTTTTTGTTTTGCTGCGGTTGGGTAAAAAAAACTTAGTTTATATAGCGTGTGAAAGGGTTGGTTTATATCCTTTATATTTTATTAAACAATTAGTGCATTGTGGAGCATAGATAATTGTCATACCGACCAAATAATATATTTTTATCTTCAGAACAAGCCCACAGTTAAACCAATGCGAGAAATGTATATACAATCACTTTTATATAATATTATCACCCTGCATTGCACTATTTGACAAATTACGTCACGTTTACTAGCGTAGTTTGCAAATGTGTAATAATTCCAATGTTGTTTTACCTATGTTAATTTTACTGTGTAACAAATTTGTTTATTTTACATTCATTGCAAATACAATCACAAAATAAAAAATATAATTCTTTATCAACATTATTTACTCAAAAACTAATATTTATTTAATGTATTTTGCAAAGTATTAAAACTTGAGCAAAGTTGTGTCTAATATTGTCATTCATCTCTTGATTGATATTGTGATCTGTATGAAAGTGTTAAGTTATAAGATTTCAATATCATAAGTCGCGTCACAGGTTAGCGACTACCTACACCGTGATTCCCATTAAGTTATTACTCAAAATAGGAGGGGCGTCATTATGGGGTTACTTGCTGCTAGGCAGCTAAATGTCATTAGAATGAATGAGATCATGTTTAAATATAATGATTCGGCGTAGTTTGTATGATAATTCATATATCCTAATAATAATATATTGATGTTTAAAGATTGTTAAACTTCTAGTAAGGATAAAGGTAACTTTTGATGATTCTCTAACAATAGCTTTTTTTTGCTTGCAGTCAAGTAGAATAATTTTAACGGATATATTCTTTTGCCTTATTTTTTTCAAATATTTTGATACCAAATTATACCGATACAAACAAACAGCAATTGAATTTATAAATACTGTTTTATTCTATTGTAAAATAAAGTTTTTTTTAAATTACAGTAAATCATAAGCGACTTACCTTTATGAAATTGGTGGATACATGAGTTCGTTTCTAAGCAGTCTTGAATTATTTACTTCTAAATCATAAAGTGACTCAGCGTATTTTCTTGGCATTTTGCTTCTTCGGTGAAAAAAGTTACATATATAGGAGGCGCCAAAGAAGTCAGTACAAGTAGGATAAAATATAAAAAGCAGTACTGCCACGTCGGTTTCCTTTGGAAAAAAATGCTCAGAATTCATGTTTGTTACGTTACGCGTGGCCGACTGGATAAAGAAATTAGGGTTGGCCTTGATAGATTGATGAGCTTGGAATATTTCCATTTGTTATTTTTATGTAAATAAATTTTAGATTGGACTATTTGC
Source organism: Leucinodes orbonalis (assembly GCA_019425675.1). Lineage (NCBI taxonomy): Eukaryota > Metazoa > Arthropoda > Insecta > Lepidoptera > Crambidae > Leucinodes > Leucinodes orbonalis. The sequence continues at coordinate 47,773 of PQWD01007120.1, forward strand.
GCATAATATTGAGTTTTTGCTATAGATTCCAGCATATATTTAAACAATTTATGCAATCTTGATCTAAGATACTAAGTATATGCTTCAAAACATATTAAAGTAGGTACAATATAAAAAAATAATCATTGGAAATTTTGCAGATAACGTTTTTATCTTTCGCTTCTGATATGTGGCGCTTTATGTCTTGTTGATTTCCAAGTATCTTCATCGTACATGATAAGGTACAAATACAATACAATATTGTGGGATGAAGTTGAAATGAGTTGTTGTTGTCAAATTTAATAAGTAACATTTATTTAGAAACATTCATTATATACTAAACTTTAATTTAGCATGAGGCTTGTGCAGTGGGACAGGTTTCACCTGCTTCCCCAACGATAGAGTAAACTTTCTGTAACCAGCCCAATGGGAAGATAGTCTTCGACATATAGGCAGTAGCTTTTTGAAGAGTTCTAGTAGTTCATAATAGATTATTAATAAAAATATTTCATTGATGCAATAACATCTGCTTAAATTTTCAAACTGTTTAAACTGGATATCAATAAAAACACTTTTTGACTGTTACTAAAACCTATCCTATCACTCTTTAGCTAGTTTACCATTTTCGACGTAGAAATCTATGAAAATTACTTTTACTCGGAATCCTATTTGTGTAGGTATTTAAATGCATTAAAGGGATGATGATGAATTAACTGTTACAGAAGGTTTGATCGAAGTATTAATAAAGAATTATCTTTGGCGTGTCTCTATGGTTTCGTATTTAGACTTAACTTTCAATTTGGAGTATAGAAACTAAGTAGTAGTTAGTCTGGTAGATACCGCGTTATGTGCGACTTTCGCAAGCGTTTGGCGGATAGAAAGCGCGACCTCACTTTCACTTACTAACCTGCACCCGCATGAGCAATAACACTGTTCAGATAAAGTAAAGTAATCTAATAGTATGAGATGGAGTAATAAGATGGATTGAATAAAATATTTATCGTTCCAAAGACATTCCATGAAAATATTGAATAATCCATTAGCATTAACAGTATTGCGAAATTAAAAAAAACCTTATGCTCATATAATTATTTTATTATCTTTATTACCATTAAAATGGTACATAATAAATCACTTTCTCAAATTTATTCTTGTCTTTAATTTCCTTAACTGTTCTATGTTAATTTTATCTTGTATGAGATTTTATTTTTTTATTCTATTACATAATATTTAGCAAAAGGGTCCACAGCTGGGCAAGATTTTTCGACGTTATCATAGGTTTAAAGCTCATCTATATTCTGATTTTAAGCGTTAAACAAAACGTCTCGCTGCATATTCCAAGTGCATTTTGCCGAACGTCATTCGGTTTTCGACGAAATTGCCCGTGAGTTGGGGTTCAGTCTCAAACACAAGCTTTACTGCGCTCCGAATAATAATTAATAAAAAAAATGTTTATTTTAAAAGGTTAAAATATATTATAATAATTCCAGGAGTTCGCAAACCACTGCCTAACTGATCTTACGAACATTGTCCGCGAAACGAGAACTGGCGAATTGGCAAAGCTTCTTATAACTACTAAAACCAGGAAAAGTATTTATCTGCCTGTTTCGGGAAAAACCCATGTTAAAATCATTATGGTATAAGGCACGCCTACTCTGTTGTCAGTACAATTCTGAGAACACTTTTGTTAGTTTTGTGATACGCAACGGTNGGTGTCTCTCTTGCTCGTTGCTCCCTATATCAAAAAAAAAAAAAAAAAAAAAAAAAAATTAAACTATGTATATATATGTATATATCAAGGTACCATGCCTAAGTAATATTCGCACACAAATTGACCTCACTACATTACTTCATGAGTACTATCCAAAAAAACAGGTTTTGAGTTTGCTTCTAGTGACTATACGTATACCATTATTTGTATCGAACTGGTTTTTTGTTGCTAATCTCTTATAAACAACTACTCATATCAAACTAAGTTTGCTGCGCAGTATCGTGGTGTAACGCTCTGCTGGAGGTCATCGTGCTGCCATTGCCAAATTTGAAACGAGTCTACGTCATCTCTGCTTATAGTTACAATCATGCACAATCGTATTTAATCGCCTCATTAGCATGCGCGCTTATCAAACACAGACGAGGAAAATTCTTTAGTTAAGCGGGCAATGTACGTTTTGTCTTCAGGAACGATCTTTGTTCATAAGTATGACGGCACGACATTAGAAACTAATAAGAAACGGCAGACAAAAACGGTCACGTCTCGTTTGCTCGCATTGGTCGACGTCTCCTTAAATGTAATACAAAGGGATGTCCAGTTACCCATAACATAACTGGAGGGATTCTAGAATTGCAATTAAACTGTTGAGAATCATATTAGATTCCATGCTTCTTTACAAGTAAAAATACATACATACAATTTATGTGTGTTTCTAAATAGTTGTAGCTAAGTTTAGTTTTTGTATGCATACGTTTGAAGTTCCTATTCGTGAACAGTGATTCCACTTCTTAAGGCAAATAATATGTTGTGCTGTTTATTCTTTGTGCCTGTTAGTAAATTCCAGTAAGAAAAAGGCACAGCAAGGATAATTTTAAAATGGGAAACAGCTCTAACAGGCATTTGTTTTCGTACGAACATTCAATCGATATATCTGGCTTCTGCATTATTGTTTGCGGCACGTTTCGTAGTAATTGCCTGGCCATGTGAACAGGCCAGACGACAACCGTTTTCTGTTTGTCCAATCACTCGCGCTATCAAGTTTCTCCGATCACGTTTGCTTATGTACTGTCATTGCCTTAAATGTTTAATGTTTTCCCTTAAATCGTCGACAGCCACTGAATGTTTTGGTAGAATCGTTATCACAATTGATAAATGTTTATTTAAGTTTCTTGAATATTTTTTGGCATGCATGTTTTGTAAATTTCCGCCGAAAATTTTAACAAATTCACTTTTGATCGTAAGTGTAGAGGGTTCTTGCGCACGCACTGCATTAGCACAGACGCGCAAGGATTGTGTTTCAAGTCTCTTCTGCAAGTTGCACAATGGACATTGTCTGTACGAAGAATAGCATCAAGCTGTGTATGGTCTACATTATAATACTGAAGTTTTTGTTTTGCTGGCGGTTGGGTAAAAAAGAACTTAGTTTATATAGCGTGTGAAAGGGTTGGTTTATATCCTTTATATTTTATTAAACAATTAGTGCATTGTGGAGCATAGATAATTGTCATACCGACCAAATAATATATTTTTATCTTCAGAACAAGCCCACAGTTAAACCATTGCGAGAAATGTATATACAATCACTTTTATATAATATTATCCCCCTGCATTGCACTATTTTGACAAATTACGTCACGTTTACTAGCGTAGTTTGCAAATGTGTAATAATTCCAAGTTTGTTTTACCTATGTTAATTTTACTGTGTAACAAATTTGTTTATTTTACATTCATTGCAAATACAATCACAAAATAAAAAAAAAATTCTTTATCAACATTATTTACTCAAAAACTAATATTTATTTAATGTATTTTGCTAAGTATTAAAACTTGAGCAAAGTTGTGTCTAATATTGTCATTCATGCTCTTTGGGATTGATATTTGTGATCTGTATGAAAGTGTTTAAGTTATAAGATTTCGAATATCATAAGTCGCGTCACAGGTTAGCGACTACCTACACCGTGATTCCCATTAAGTTATTACTCAAAATAGGAGGGGCGTCATTATGGGGGTTACTTGCTTGGCTGAGCAGCTAAATGTCATTAGAATGAATGAGATCATGTTTAAATACATAATGATTCGGCGTAGTTTGTATGATATAATTCATATATCCTAATAATAATATATTGATGTTTAAAGATTTGTTAAACCTTCTAGGTAAGGATAAAGGTAACTTTTTGATGATTCTCTAACGACAATAGCGGTTTTTTTTTGCTTGCAGTCAATGGTATCGAAAAAACAGTAGAATAATTTTAACGGATTATATTCTTTTGCCTTATTTTTTTCAAATATTTTGATACCAAATTATACCGATACAAACAAACAGCAATTGAATTTAATATAAATACTGTTTTATTCTATTGTAAAATAAAGTTTTCTTTAAATTACAGTAAATCATAAGCGACTTACCTTTATGAAATTGGTGGATACATGAGTTCGTTTCTAAGCAGTCTTGAATTATTTACTTCTAAATCATAAAAGTGACTCAGCGTATTTTCTTGGCATTTTGCTTCTTCGGTGAAAAAAGTTACATATATAGGAGGCGCCAAAGAAGTCAGTACAAGTAGGATAAATATTAATAAAAAGGCAGTACTGCCACGTCGGTTTCCTTTGGAGAAAAATGGCTCAGAATTCATGTTTGTTACGTTACGCGTGGCCGACTGGATAAAGAAATTAGGGTTGGCCTTGATAGGATTGATGAGCTTGGAGTATTTCCATTGTGTTATTTTTATGTAAATAAATTTTAGATTGGACTATTTGCGCATAATATTGAGTTTTTGCTATAGATTCCAGCAATATATTTTAAACAATTTATGCAATCTTGATCTAAGATACTAAGTATATGCTTCAAAACATATTAAAGTAGGTACAATATAAAAAAAATAATCATTGGAAATTTCTGCAGATAACGTTTTTATCTTTCGCTTTCTGATATGTGGCGCTTTTATGTCTTGTTGATTTCCAAGTAATCTTCATCGTCACATGATAAGGTACAAATACAATACAATATTGTGGGATGAAGTTGAAATGAGTTGTTGTTGTCAAATTTAATAAGTAACATTTATTCAGAAACCATTGAAAATGAAAATGAAAATGAAAAGTGTTTATTCAGTTTAGGTCCTTAAAGAACACTTATGAATGTCAAATGAAGCTGAAGAAGCATTCATTACTAAACTTTAATTTAGCATGAGGGCTTGTGCAGTTGAGGACAGGTTTCTCCTGGTTGCTTCCCCAACGATAGAGTAAACTTTCTGTAACCAGCGCCTAATGGGAAGGTAGTCTTCGAAGCATATAGGCAGTATGCTTTTTGAAGAGTACTAGAACTCTTCAAAAAGCATACTGCCTATATGTTCATAATAGATTTATTAAGAAAAATATTTCATTGATGCAATAAACATCTGCTTAAATTTTCAAACTGTTTAAACTGGATATCAATAATAAAAACACTTTTTGACTGTTACTAAAACCTATCGCTATCCACTCTTTAGCTAGTTTACCATTTTCGACGTAGAAATCTATGAAAATTACTTTTACTCGGAATCCTGATTTGTGTAGGTATTTTAAATGCATTGAAAGGGATGATGATGAATTAACTGTTACAGAAGGTTTGATCGAAGTAAGAATTATCTTTGGCAGTGTCCTTATGGTTCGTATTTAGACTTAACTTTCAATTTGGAGTATAGAAACTAGCAAGTAGTAGTTAGTCTGGTAGATACCGCGTTATGTGCGACTTTCGCAAGCCGTTTGGCGGATAGAAAGCGTCGACCTCACTTTCACTTACTAACCTGCACCCGCATGAGCAATAACACTGTTCAGATATAAAGTAAAGTAAATCTAATAGTATGAGATGGAGTAATAAGATGGATTGAATAAAATATTTATCGTTCCAAAGACATTCCATGAAAAATATTGAATAATCCATTAGCATTAACAGTATTGCGAAATTAAAAAAAAACCTTTTATGGCTCATATAATTATTATTATTATCTTTATTACCATTAAATTGTTACATTATAAATCACTTTCTCTAAATTTGATTTTCTTGTCTTTAATTTTCCTTAACGTTCTTATGTTTAATTTTATCTTGTATGAGATTTTATTTTTTTGGTTTAATCTTATTTTACATATATTTAGCAAACGGGTCCACAGCTGGGCAAGATTTTTTCGAAGGTTGTTATCATGAGGTTTAAAGCCTCATCTATATTCTGAGTTTAAAGCGTTAAACAAAACGCCCCGCTGCATTATTCCAGTGCATTTTGGCCGGAACGTCATTCGGTTTTCGACGAAATGTGCCCGTGAGTTGGGGTTCAGTCTCAAAACACGTAAGCGTTTACTGCGCTCCGTTAATAAATAAGTTAATAAAAAAATTCCAGGAGTTCGCAAACCACTGCCTAACTGATCTTACGAACATTGTCCGCGAAACGAGAACTGGCGAATTGGCAAAAGCTTCTTATAAACTTACTAAAACCAGGAAAAGTATTTATCTGTCTGTTCGGGGAAATAACCCCATGTTAAAATTCAATTATGGTATAAGGCACGCCTACTTCTGTTGTCAGTACAATTTCTGAGAACACTTTTGTTAGTTTTGGTGATACGCAACGGTTATCCATGTTTGTGAAACTATGAATGCTATGGAAATGATGCAATCGCAAACATTCCGTTTTAAAACAAATATTATGTTGGACCGCATCATTCATGCAACCCGCTTCAATTTGTTCGGTGTCAATTGATTTCCAATAACAATTTACAATTGAGAAGGACGGCATGCGGGACCCAGTCGTTTGTTTAATCAATAATCGTCAGGGACAATTTGTACGCCATGAGCAGTTTACAAAATAAAATACCATGTGGAAACGACCCGCTACGGGAGGTCTTTCTAAAAGAAGTCTGAGAAACCTTAACGTAAGGATGAAAACGTGTCAAAAGCAATGGAAATTTCAATATGTTGTTCACACTTCGTTACGTGTTTATGACTTCAATTTTGAGTCACGAGAATCCAACAAACGATTGCATCAACTCAGTAAATAAAGTAAGATACTAGTAAATATTATGTTTTATTTAAAACATATGCAATTATGTAAACCGTTTACTTTTCCGATAGTATCAAGAAATTTTGTGGTACATAATATAAGGTAAAAATAAAGGGTTTTGATAAAGTAGAATAGTTGGAGAATTACACTGTCCAAGGCAGGATGCACGGCACAGTGGAGCGAGACGGTTGCGCGCCGTGGCTTGGAACACTGCGAACGTTGTCGATGTAGAACACTCCCAATGCACTGCAATCCCAGCTCTATCTCCGGATGATAAGGTCCGCACAGTTTCCTGGATTGTAGTGAACTTGTGACGTTAATACCGCTCGGAGATATACAGTTTCATTGCAGTGGATTCTGCTTTAGCTGTTCTAGTGGCGGTTTAAGATTTGTGCCTTGGGTGACGGTAGGAGAGTTTAGTTTTGATTGGTTCGGAAGGTGTTTGTAGGGTCCTTTTGATCGTGTCTGTTGGTTCCATGAGCCGCTTCCGCCAGCTCCTTCCGTCTCGGGTTGCTAGCTGGGAGCGGAGTGCAGACATTCCTGAGCCGGACGTGAGCTTAAGAATGCAGCCCAGACGAGCCGGCCGCCGGCACCGATAGCTTAATGCACCCCAGTCATTGGCTCCCACCCACATTCCTAGTGAGATAGCCAAGGCTGTTCTACTGTTATGCACCAAGTATAAAGACTTGGTGCGTTTATGAAGTTTTTAACAAGACAAAATTATAGAAATATGCTTATCTTTAAGTTTGGTTTGTTGAGGCTAATATTAAGGCAAACATATGTGTTTTCTTTTATTTCAAGGAACACCTAGTATACATACCTAAGTTATGACCTAAGTACATTAATTCCAGTGTATGTTACTACAGGAATGAAGTGAGTTCTGATATGAGTACCTATTTGTAGACAAGTAAAAATGTAGGTGATATGTGATGATATCCAACGACGCCCAGTATTATAGATCCTTTTATTTATCTACTAAAAATTTCCTGGTATGACTCACTATGCATAAGAATGTAATTGTTATCTCTAGTTCTTTAGTACTAGCTAACGTTTGCCTGCCTGATTTAGCAGTTTACTCTATGAAAAGATTGTTTAGGAAGCTGTATGGAGACCAAATTATCACTGGTCCTGTGATTTTTTAAGAATATTTTACTTTTGCAGCTTGACCGAGATTGTGGCGAGCGTAAAATGGATCAAGGCCTTGAAGATTTTATCCAATAAAGCTATGAGCTTCCGGTCATGGGACTCTACAATCTTGTTTATGGATGTTATAGGGAGGAATAAGTATATCAAGTGAAAAGCGATCCGGTACGTGCAGGTAACGTGATAAGAGTCTAGCTCTTATCAATGTTGATCACCAGAATCTCATTTGTTGATTAGCATTATGCCAAAGGCGGTAGAGGTAGGCTAACCTTATAGAAAACGGAGCCTGAGGGATCTAATTGGTCACAGTTACCTTTCGGGGCTTCATTTTGTCGACGCCAAGTACATACTCGTACAAACAGGTACACGGACAAGTGTAGCGGTAAAAAGTAAGGAAATGTTTTTAAAAACTTAGACATTTTTAAGCATTTCCAAAAAATACAGCATACTTGATCCTGTTGAATTACTCTTGCAGAAGTTTAAAGTTATGGTGAAAATAACCCTCGTGGAAAAAGGTTATTACACTGTTATTAAAATTAGTCTGCTTGCAAAGTCTTCAAGTTACAAGTAAGTAAGTAGTAATATAATTTAAATAACATTCTTAATTTTATGATACAAAAAAGCAGTTATTGAAAAGAGTTATTACCTGCACTTCTCCGTAGATATCCAAAGTTATTGTGATAGTTATTCATTATTCAAGTTTAGTTATATCATAACAATTGTCATTCCATGCGCCGCGCTATCGTTTTAAACATGATCTTTGACTGCAATATGTCGATATTATTGACATCATGAATACGTCATTTCACTGTATTTTTATCAGTATTCCATTTTTTTAACAGACTATTGTTTTTTCATATTCCGAGAAGCGTGAGAATGAGTATGGGACACGATCCCATGCTATCTGTGGTCCATTCATGGTTCATGGAATACGTTTGGATCCCACGCGTTGCACATGCGGCCCATGTGTTTGAATCTTAACTGTCGTCTGTTACTTTATCTAGGGATACCGTCTGGGGTTCACAGGATCTTCTTGGTTAATTACAACATTTCTAATAAACATACATACTAATAGGTCAAACTGGGAACCTTCTTTTTGTTGCCGGTTAAAAAAAATTTGCGAAATTACTATTTTTTTAACGTAGTTCTATCAGTATAAATAAATACAAAATAAACATTACTGATAGCAAAATCAGCTTACCGCTCTTTCATAAAACCATTGGATTTAGATTCGAACGTAAAGGCAAAAGGAAAAACGTAATTCTCCGAATTTAAAAAAATATGTTATGAATCATTTTCCTTAATTTTATATAATTATTGAGAACTAGTTTACACCACTCGTTTCGCTGGCGTGTTAATTTTATTGAGTTTCCCAGAGCACTATCTTTTGCAATTACTTACCTATTTTTTTATATATAAGTAAGTAAATTGTTCAACTGTTGTATAAATAACAGACAGTAAAGGTAGGCATTATATGACAAACTTTTTGAAGTATTTGACATCCAATCTACAGAACAGAAAGTCACGACCCCTAAATCTCATGCTAAGTATAAAAACTGGTCTAACACAAGTTAAAAAAACTGAATAAACAAACTATGACCGCATCACATGTGGAGCATCGAGTTCTCAATGAGATACATTCACGATTTATGAGAACATTTTTTTAACGTAACGGTTTTTGTATTATTTTTTGTCGCCTTTGACCGTGTGAAGGGACCTCAATGGATGTTGTGTGTCCCCGACCATTAATATAAGGTCCTTGATTATTGCTACCGAAAACCTACATTGATGTTACCAATACTGAATAGCGGATCTTTGTAAATTGGTTACTGATAAAAGCATCTTCAATGAACCATTCTGTGAGGTTCGTGTACAGACATGATCTCTCGGATATTGTTTGCGATTTTCACACGGTGTTGCTGGGAATTGTGCAAGAAAACGATATTTTGCCCAAGACTTCTTTACAGGTGGGACGAGCGTTGAATGACTAACGAATGAAGACAAAGCAATATAATTTCTCAGGCTTCACAGAAAATGTCTTTCTTTTGTCTTGAGTAACCCAGCTTAGCCCTTTTGTGGAAATTATTTTAACGATAAAGAGCTATTGAATTATCTATTTTGTGATTAAGCTTTTGCTTATTTTGTCCACAAATTCTTAATGCGATTCCCTAGTTATGTTCATTTTTTATTGAAAGACTGCCAAACATAGTGTGTAACTTTATTTGACATGATAAGGAATGGCATGTAAATGGTAATCCAAATTCTGTAAAATATCTATATATATTCGGTACTACCGTGCCCTCCAATTTTTGACATCGGATGAAGCGGCCCACCATGTTAAATATATATTGTTTAAAGGCGGTATGTCAATCTCTTATAGTTTGGCTGGGCTCTTTTGTTATCTAAGCAGGGTCACCAGGTACTCCAGATCTTCGATTTTCGAAGTTTTCATAGTTTTCCCTTTATGTAACCATTAAACCCTGACTCTGTACCAAATTTCAGCTCTGTGAGTTAATGGGAAGTACTAGTTCTATTTTGATGATTTTGTTATCTAAGCAGGGTCACCAGGTACTCCAGATGTTCGATTTTCGAAGTTTTCATAGTTTTCCCTTTATGTAGCCATTAAACCCTAACTCTGTACCGAATTTCAGCTTTCTGAGTTAATGGGAAGTACTAGTTCTATTTTGATGATCATGAGTGAGTGAGTGTGTGTCGAAAATGCGAAACTTTGCTTTCGCTTAACGTCGGAACTAAATGACCTACAGACTTGAAATTTTGGATTTAAAGTAAGTTATTATATCTTACTAGATGACGAAAATTTCAGCGCTCTGGTATTATCCAAAGGTTCTCAAATCGGGGCCTGAAAATGCGGCGAAATGGATCCTGTAAAGGATGGTACGGCAGTGTTTGCTTCGCGCTCGACTTGGCGGGGGCACTGCCGTGCCCCCAGATCTAAATATTATTTTGTGTCGAATCATCACCATATTAAAATAGTAGTGAGGTATTGGCACAGCATGTGTGAAACACATTCTATTTCTGCACACCACTTGTCATCTCACACATAATTCCATTCAATACCAGCTTTTTTCTAAAAAATGCATTTATATTTTCTTGGGCTTATTTTTCACTTCATTCCTTCATTCACGCTTATAAATCACGAAGAAGATACTATAAGATGAGACCTATCATCTATAAGATATATTCTTTTAGTATCATCAATTATTTGCCACCTTATACGAGTAAATTCTTCAGCTGATCTGTGTCTGGTGCCACTTTTTAACTTCACAACCATAATATACAACCATGAGTAGCATAATACCTACAAATGGCATGTTAAAGACAATTAACCTTTGTTGAGTTAATCTAAATTGGTGCGGCTGTTGTGTGGAGCATGGAATGTGGATCCGTCCTTCAGTCGATTAAGGGACGACGACTCGGCCTAAATTACCTTGACTCATTAAAGTCCATTACACATAAATACTTAAATGCAGTAAAAATTTCGTCGCCTCGCAAATGACGTTAAACAATTGAAATTATTTTCTTCCAAATTCTGTATGAGTTCAACAAAGAAACTATACTACCATTGGTGTTAAAGAAAGTATTTTAAACCAACCATGTGGCTGATTAAAAATCAATGTTTAGATAATAAATATAGGAAATGTTGTTATTAAGATGTTTAATAAATCATAATATGTACACTAAAGTTATTTTTATCCCAAAACAAATGAACTAAATGTTTTATTTAACTATTTTTTTACACAAGTATAGTGAGTATTACATGGCTTCTGCAGTATATGTAAATTTTTATGTATAAAACATTGACTCAAAGTAAAGGTTAAAAAACATTATTGCCATTCGGACCTAAATTGAACCTTCTACTGAAATACACCTTAAACTGAGAATTATTCGGCAAGGAATGGATAAGAACGTTTAATATAGTATTGAAATTATTGCAATCAAGAGCATAGCCTAAATTCAGTTTGCGAATCGTGTAAAGGACGTGATTACCTACTTTATAAATGTAAATATTTAACACTGTAGATAACCTACTTATTATTAATGTTAATGAGCGTAACAGAAACAGAACAAACATAATTAAAACATGAACTAATTTATAGACACAACATTGATAAGTCGTTATTACAGGTTTAGTTATATATATCATTAATAGAAAACACCCAGACCAATACACAGACATGTTCAAATGTTTGTACTGCATGAGGATCGAACCCGGAACCCTTGTGTAGTAGCCAACGACTCAACGATTACACTAAATGGGTCATCAACTAGAACTAGTCTAAGATAGCATATTTTTGACAAGTTATTTTTGGTAGACAGTTTTATCAAAATTCCAGGAAACAAAAGGAGAATAATATACTAGTTCCCGCATAACAATGTGTTAACGTCATCTAATTAAAAACCCATTTGGGAATAGACCTTGATACTAACGCCGTTGGCATTAATTGGGTTAATTATGACGTTACAATTGGTGAGCCTATTAACAAACGTTAAATTCAGAATTGAGAAATATGTTTAGTGAGAATAAATTTTTTTGAACATTACTTAACGATAGATTTCTATAAACACTTAACAAAAATAAACAGCAAATACAAAGAATACCTACAACTTTACACCAGAGAAACTTTCAAATCTTTTATGACAGGACCTCAGAATACAGGGACGATTAGTACGCTCTCCTGGTGGTAAGTGATACGCCTAACCAAGACACAGTTGAAGGAGATTAATAACAGTAGGTAGTCATTATTTTCTGTAAGCATTACCCTACCCCCATCCCGATAGATGTTAGGTCTTATACTCGGTACTTACACTGCAGTGCCAGATCTGCGGTGGTACCTACCTAGACGACTCAGTACGGAGTTGATTTATTGCATGTTTAATTTAATTATCGCTGATGTGCAAGGCTTTCAATAATTGCGAGTTCTTTATGGTAATCTGTTAACAATGGAAGTTTCGGAAGTAAAGTAGCAGCATACAAAATCTGTTAACAATGGAAGTTTCGGAAGTAAAGTAGCAGCATATAAAAATTGATGATATGACATTAGGTGTCGGAAAATATTACTCTGTATATTTGTTTGAATTCTATATATAATAAAATGTAACTACACTAATGAGCTTACTACATTGCGCACATATATATCTGGGGACATGGGAGTGTCCCGCCAAGACGAGCCAAGCGAAGCGCAAGATCACTACCTACCTTTTCTTGAAGTGTTTCGTCGTTTTTTGAACTCTCATAGAGTTGGTTCCCGATACCAGATAATTGATTTTCACAGAATATGATGTCATTAATAGACTAAATAAACATAAAAAGTCTCAATTAAGTAGCTCTTACTTTAGATTTTATTCCCGATTCGTCATTAACACACTGACTCGGAGTAATATGACCAGATGATCATCAAAATGTTTGGCTACTTCCTGAAATGTTAGAAAGCGACCAACAAAAAAATTATGATTTTCGATATGAGACTTTCACCAATTTTATTAATTAGGACATGAAAGTTTACAGTGGATTGTAGATAGTTACTAAAAAACATTAAAAAGTAGCTTAAGAAAATAAAAGGCGAAATTTTACTGCAGACAGTAACATTTAACACCAGGTGGATGGGTTATAGACAGAGTATGATGAGTTTTAGTTTTTATATGGTTTAATTTGATAGTTATTCAGTTTAGTCGCGAAGTGGTCATTGGAACTAGTCTTTTTAGGCTGTAATTATGATAAAATGATATACGAGTACAAAGATGATTTCTATACAGTTGCTAAACCTATAAATAGTTTCGTTGGAATGTTTTAAACGTTTACCATTTTAAATTAGCTATATTTAAGCGAAATTATAGAGTGGTTTATTTTAAAGTGGTATAATTAGGCAAAATGTCACGTTCCGCTAAAGAGCTGAGGTGACCTTTCGTCGCGGGCGGTGCGCGGGCGCAGTGCGTTCTCACGGGAACCGCCGATGATTGCACCGCAAATGCCCTGCACTGGGTCGCCACTACCGCTTGCACATACAGTCACACGATCATTTGGATATTCCTTATTAAAACTTTGTAAAAACGTTAGCTTAATTGAGAAACAATGAATTAAATTGTTAATTCCTATTACGTCTATTGTCAGAAACCTGTATGTTTAGTATCAATTAAAATTGTTTCTTCCGATGAAAGTGGTCAAAATACGCCTGACTATCGTCAACATCTCATTTTTGGCTGCTATCATATCAATCCTGTAACAAATCAGGAAAGCGTTTACGAGTACTGTTCCAGAAGACTGTATAAGTTCGTCTTGTCGGAAACCCCTTTCTTTTTTTCCTTTATTTTTGCAAAAATACAGTACGTAAAAACTGGTTTTACTTAGATACCTACATCTAGTCATAAAGTATATTATTTAAACACAATGATGACGTAAATTATTAGAATTTTTTTTTATCGAAATTATAGCAATTAATGCCTACGACGTCAAAAACAAACCGCAGGTACAGGTTCTAAGGTTTTTTTAAGGTTAAGGGCATTTTTTATTTAATCTGCCGTTCCAAGATTAAATATTAAACAAAAACAGGCCCTGAAAAAAAATGAAATGTGTTATCCAGAAGTTGGTTGATGGCGAAATGAGTGTGAGCTATTGTATTGAAATACTGACAAATATTAATTTTTGTACAATATTGGTGTATATAATATAATTATATTTATGTTTTTTTGTTAGGACTATACAGTTTTCGAAGAAAGTTTTTGTTTGTTAATTAATGTTACGATAATAAATATCATGTACTTAAAATTCGTAATAAAGTCCCACATACTAATTGAATTTATACCATGTCTATAAAAACTTTGTCTGATACTGTAAGGTTTTTGGATCATATCAGTATAAGAATCTATCAAATGGGCGACTTGACTATTAGTTATTTTACAGGGCTCAGCTGCCATAACTGGCCCCGACATACAAATACTATAGGGCGAGTGCGGCCTTAGCGTTTTACCAGAGGTGACAAATCGCCTGCGGGCCAGATTTTAAGAGGGCGACATGTCTCCTAACCCGCAGCTGGCCAATCGTTTGGACAGAACCAAAAATTATATAAATAATATCCACTGACATTCTCACAGCGCCATCTAGCCCCAAGTTAAGCGCGAAGTCTGTATTATGGGTATAAACAACGCATAAACATATTTATGATTTATTTTTGTAAATGTATACATATTATCCAGGCATAGAACATCTAGACCTTACAACCAGACCTGTTGTGTCTGCATAGCACAACATGTTTGTAAGCTGTATGCGGTTCGATCCCCAGAACCCGGAACCTCTTGGGTGTAGCAGGCCGACGTCTCAACTGCAACCCCAAATGGGTCGTCTATGATGATTGTCCTGGCTCAACGCAGAAGGAACAGAAGTCCTAAAAAATCCAAATCGCCTAGGACTAATTATGCCTGGCAGAAAAGGTTTTCCAAGAGGACGATAATGGTAGCCGGCAAAATAATTTGTATCTCCACACATTACATAAGTGAAAAACGGAAGTTTCTGGTAGTTTCTTGATAAAATAGTGTTTGCTAAACCTGTTCGTTATGTATCACAGAATAGGTAAGTATGTACGTAACGAACTTATGACTGCGTTGCTATGAACCTGATCTGGTCGATTATTCAGAAGTTTAGTTGCTAACGATATAATCGAATTGAATCTATGATCTCGATGTTTAGTCAGTTTAATGTAAATTAAATTACTCATATTGTATTACTCAATACAGGAATTAATTTTTCTAGACAGTAATGATTAACTACAATGAGATCACGTAGTTTCCGCAGTGGTTTCTAACTTCACTTGGCAGCGAATTAACATATTCAATAATCAATGCATGCATTTAGTAAATATTAAAAGTTTCAATAATACAAATCGGAAGTTTTAACTAAACCTTATATTTGTTGATCTTTTATACAACGTTTTAAAACATTCTGTCTCAGTGGTTACCATTTTATTGCATATTGAATTTGTCACTTTAGATTTTGCTAACCTTCATATGCCCCGTCCAAAGCCATTTTCTAGTTCATTAAAGTCTTCACTGTGGGGCTTTTCCCATTGGATCGCGCGACCGCGACTCGTTTCCAATCAACAATGGAATGCGTCGACTTTTTGGTCTGCGCGAGCGCCGCTTCGCAGCTCGAGTAGGGAAGATCCAGTTTTTACTCTGTCCTCGCCTTGAGTTAATTCAATTGGGAACGAAGACCTTCGCTTCAGAAACTAAAAGAAACATTTAGAACGAACAATGAGCTCAAACCTTTTATTTAATAAGTGTCCTCGATATTTGCCAATACATACAACCGCACGTGTGGCAATGTTTAAGTTATGTGGTGTGGTTCACCATTTTATGAATTTAGTATGAGTTTGGAATATTCACATTTTATACACACACTTCAATGAACATTAAACCTTTGTGTTAATATAAAATCTCTCATCAATTCTCAGCCAACCTCAGAATTAATAATTTAGCTTACTTATTAATTATATGCATCCAAACGCTTAGGTCTTTTCTAAGAGGTCGAATCAATACCTATCGCATTATAAGATGTATTATAATTATATAAACTTAACTACTTCCTGTGTTAGCGAATGTTTCTTTGTTCCTATAATCGAAGTGCCGGGTGACTACAATAATAACAGGAAATCGTAAAGGCAACTCGTTCAAGAGTCCCAAGGAGTAAATTAAGTTTACAATTACGTGCTGAACAAGACGAACGGTGAATTGCGATCTGCGAAGCTGCACGGGCAGTTACTGAAAACTGTATTTTTATGCATTGACTGGTTTGCATGTCATGATGTCTCTTTTATAGTGTTAATCCTGTTTTATAAGATTTTAATGCAGTAGGGAAAAACACAGTTGCCATACTTATCTTTGAAATTATAGAACTCGAACTTAAGAATTATTAGAAGGATATATTAGGTGGTTTTGTAAACTTCTTTCAATGTGTGTGATATATTATTATATAGAAGATATATGTGCACCATTGTAATAATGATAATTTCATAGCAAAGACATGTTACTTGTATAATTGTGTTTAATTACGGCAATATATTTTTTACGCGTTAATATTAAGAACCATTGCCAAGTATTTCATTGAAATACATAAAAGTGCATCAAGTTTTAAAAATGGATTTAAATTAAATTACTTGAGCAATAGCTTGCTTTTAGAAAAACTAAAGTGGACTAATGTAAAACTAGTTCACTAAACGTCGAAATATAGATTTTGTATATCTATCCAAAGCTTTTATACTTAGAGTATATCTATAAATAATATAGAGAACGCCTAATGAACAAATTGCTCTGTACGCATCGTAGGCAAATGCAAATAATTAATCATTTTGTTTTGAAAGGTAGAGATGTGCAATAAAGTACCGATAGGCACGGGATATCGATAAATATATGTTACAGAAAATTTATTATGTTATCTGGTTTATTAAATAATTTTGATGAAATCTGGTTTCAATATTAAATGAAAATCCCGGGTCTATTTTTTCTTTTTAATAATCAAATAAAATAATATGCAGTTCACGTGGAATATTTACAATAACGAACAAGTTGTATGAACACTGTTCTTATTCTTTCTTATCTCATAATTTCTTGGATTTATTGACCACTAAAAAGCATAAACTGCCTTTTAGTTATTCGGTTATTTGACTTATGAACTAAATATTTCACTTGTATATATTAATAACAAGTTTAATTCATATGAACAGCCAAGCTCGCGTGCCATTGCAATGTTTGCCGGACAACCGTCAAATTTATCGATACAACTTCAAAACTGGCCTCGTGACAATTACAAAGGCACATTCGAACTAAATTTGCTCTTTGCTCTCCTGTAACTCCATCCACCAAAAATATCCTACAGGCATTTTCCATCTTTCGTTTACCAGATATACACTTGTATCTCCAGGTACGTCGATTCCTGTTCCAAAGTCCACGTAACCTTGCACTTTGTTGCCATTAAATTCTTTTGAGTTTACGTATGGAGATTTCATCAGTAACCAAATTACACAATTTAGTTTTTCTTTTACCTTTTAACGTAGAACATTGAATGCTTCGGCAGTGAAACCTGGACTCGCATCAAGGCATTGGAACTATTTCCGGATTGTACTTGGGTGTGGTAAATGTGTTAATATACTCCTATCATAAGATAATGCTTTCGGAGACTAATAATGGAGAGTCAACGCAAATGTTCGAAGGTCCGGTGAATATTCTTTGCCTTTACTAATAATTATCTTCATAAGAGCAGCTGCAGATACTCCGCACGAATCAAGAAGGTGAACTTGCTCTTGAGTAATTTATCTTTTTGCTTATAACTCGTTGAGAACTTGCGTCAGTTTTTCATTTTTTTTTCTCAAACGTCTTTTAGTAGCATAAAGCGCATTGCATCGCATGTGTGTCGGCGACGTGTAGCTACGTCTTTTAGTCGATTAATTTCATTTTTAATTTTTGGTTTCCTGGTGTATTATTTTCATGAGTGAGTTGAGGACATTCGTCGGAAGGTACTTCTGAATCATAACGCACAACGGTTGAGGTAGATTGCTCGGATTGTGAATTAGATGATGCGTTTTCTGTTATATCACATAATGAATCATCAAGCAAAAGCGATGGAACAGCGGTACTAAGTAATTTGCGTAGTCCTTTTTTTGTTTCATAATAATTCGAATCATGAAAATGAACTGAACAAACTTTAGTCCATATGTTCGGTTCAAAATTGGATTGTTTTAAAGCCCCAATCCACTTGTTCATCATGTTTCGGTCTTTTGGGAACCTGAAAAATACGAAACAAATTCATTAATTCGACGACCCATTTGATGTAATGGTTGAAACGTCGCGTCGGCTACTACACCAATGATTCCAGATCCGATCACCAGGTAGTAAAAACATTTGTGTGCATGAACATGTATGTTTTTATTGGTTTGGGTGTTTCTATGAATAAATAAAAAAAATATTTATTCGAGTAGGTATGATATCTAAAATAACTCATTGGAACATCAAATTTAAAAATGTCACGGTGGTGTCGTCCTCCCAAGACCGAAGCGAACCTGTTCTAGGCCGCCGACGGCGACAAAGAGCCAGCGCACTTGTCCATCATTATTTGGATAAATATTTATCACTTTACATTCAATTTTTGAATTCGTGTGGGTCAGAATGACGGATGTATTATTACAG